>OX459053.1:14194675-14502992 GCA_949775005.1 Orthosia gothica | reverse complement strand
CGAATTTCTTCATTAGATTCACATATCTTGACGGTAAGAAAAACAAATGAAAACCAGCCAGATACATTTAGTATAGCCAAAGAGATTTTGTTACAAGTTCATACATACTATAATGCGAAAAGACTTTCCCCAACCTATTATGTTCATCTTTTACCTCATAACTTCTAAACTACTTATCTTAATTTGAGAAATGAGTTGGGGTTTTGGCATCGTCTTGTTTTTCCGCTGGTTTTAGGCTATAAGACGTCACATTAAATTGAATATGGCGTCCTCTAGGGGCACAAAGTCACCATAGTGTTATCATTGAACAGGGATTTTAAAATGAAGGTAGGATTTGTTACATCATATTTTTGTCAAGCGTACCGTTTGCGAGATAAATATCACGTCAAAGTCACGACAACTAAGTATTTACCCGACTACGGCATCGCAAAGTGTCTGTCGTGATCGGTATATATGTATATAAGTATGTATGCATATATGTTCATTTGTTCCCTCAGGCTCTGCAAAAACCCCGTTGGGTTTTAGTTTTTTGTACTTATTTTTTATTTAAAATTTTACTGAAATCGGTCTTAAAAGTATGAAACAAGAAAATATTCTCTCCTGAAATTGTTTTCTACAATCTATATTCGAAATGTATCGGGTGTTAAATAAACAACTTACATGTATTAAATATTTAATTGTATTTCATACTCATATTCATAGTGGTGTTCAAAGGAAAACACTGATCGTATGCTACTTTGCTGAATCTATCGTTTCGTTACGGTGGGTGGTAATAAATAACAATTTCAGATGAGAATATTTTCTTGTTTCATACTTTTCAGACCATGATTTTTCAGAAGTCAGATATTAGTTTTTTTTTAAGTACTAATGCTGACTGGCAATTGTTAAAAAAACTCAACAAATATTCTTGACATGACGGCAAAGGTTATTCATCTATTTTCGCATGCCAAACAGAATTTATGATTCAAAACATCCAAATCTCTAAACTTTTGAACACAAAAATGGCAGTCTCTATGCTTTGACACTGTCGCCCCTAGAGTAACCCAGCGTCCAGCACCGAGAGCAACATGCATTATTCACGTGTGCCGCACAGCTACCATCTGAGCCTCTTATAGCTCATCTGAACCCGCTCAAACCTCGTCTACAAAGTAAGAATGCTTTATGTTTCTTATTCCACGTCCCCACACGCTATTGACTTGTGCAGTTCCGTTTGATTTCACAATCGAAATTGGTCGATACGATACAATAGGTGGATGTGATGGGGAGGCTAACCGCTATTTATTTTTGCACTTCCACGGATCAGCACTAAGGTTTTTACAAGTGCTATAGTGCGTGCTGTATTACCCTTCTTATTGAAAAATGGACAAACGGACTTGTATGTGGAAGTAATTACACTTGTAGTTTTAGTGTAGGAAAAGCACTGAGAAAATTAAAATAACATTTACCGCCCATCGAAGTTTCACTACTAAGAGTTTGGGTCAAAAAATATCTCGTTGTTAGTTTTTGTAGCCATAGGTCAACCAACCATTCGTAAAAGTTTTGCCCCGAATTTCTTGCTCAGCAATGTCTCTACCAAACCACTTCAATTTCGTTGCAAAAAAACCTAATTTCTTTTGGTTCTTGGTTGGATCCTCAATATAATGCGATGTGTTTGACGTGCGTCCAACTAGTGACACCCATATTATAACTCTGCATACCACTACTAACTTATTTTTTCTCTTTCATGAACGTTATATAACGAGGGCGGTAACAGTGATATTCTTAAAGTACAGCCCGTAGTGTGTGTTTAAATTATTAAGTCCTTTTTTTGCTGTAATAGTCGGAAGAAAACGTTGAGAGTGGCTACTTTAATACGTAATGTTATACGGCTAGAAAGAGTAAGGGAAGAGCTTCAATGTTTTACTAATTAATAACAAGTATTTTATTTTTCTGGAAGGAAAAGGTGAGAAAGAGGCTGAGGGTGAGAAACTAAAAGTTCTCTATAACTTTGAGACTGAAGAAGTAAAAGTAAACTAAAAGGATTTTAGAAATTATGCGAGATTTGGCGCGATATTAATTGACTTTCAAATATAACATAGAATACCGTCCTTATTGGTACGGGTCGGTATTTGTGTATTGTTCTGTTTTTGCCTTTCGTAAAAACAGTAATTTGTATTTTGTTACTGTTTGTTTGTGTGTTGTTTTGTTTCTTGTCATGGACATAGATTCAATTTTGCAGCAAATGGAATGAATTAAAATTAAATAATTAGTATTTATAAATGAATTGTTAGAATGCCGCTGTGACGTACTACATCCACCAATAATTGTATTATTTTAGATCATAGCACCCGTATTACAATTTTCTAAAGTGTAGTTTACAATACAAATCAATTGCTGCTGGTACGAGTATAGCTCAACCCGCCCTCAGGAGGTCGTGTGCACTCAGCAGTACTCAGCTTATCTGTAATTACTGTTGAGTGTTCTCTAATTCTTGGTAATTTTCCGTCCCATCTCAGGTCATTAGTACCTATCTCGCAGGTCATAATATAATATATATAGCTGACAACTCAAATTGTTGGCATATTACTCCCAAGGGCAACTTTTAGCCTGATATTAATGTTTTTTTAAAGACGTTTTAATGTTAAACTTACTTCTTTTAGCTGAAGTTTATACCACACTACCGTGTGTCTCGCCTAACGTGGTGTATCGTGTCTCACTGAAACAATTGTGAGCGACTCTGAGCCACTAGAGGCGGCAGCGATAATATAAAAGCTTTTATAACTACATGTTTAAAAAATGCTAATTTATAAACAACATAAAGGCATTTTTTTATTATTGAAAGGGATGATGTGGTCAATGCTGAAGCTCGCTTGCCTAGAAATAATCTCTTCACTTTTGACTAAAGACTCTTTTGTTGTAGCTATCGGGCAACACAGCGAGACTGAGTAATTTCAAGAGAAAGATAAAGCGTTCTCATAGTCAGGTAAAGTAGGTGAATATCAAAGCGGCCAATGCTCTTTAATGCCCAAAATAATGAATCACATAACAACATACCTACAGCTAAAATGGTGCAATATAATTTAATTGCAGGGGTAATGCATGGACTTACACACACTTAGAACATTACGTGACGAACTGACGCGTCGTTTCGTCGTTTTCGTACGTAGTCAAAGGCGACTCAATTCTACTCAATTTTCCAACAGTTCTACTAAATTTTCCAACAGTTCTACTATTACTTTACTTCTGTGTTGTAATAAAATCTGATAACTGAAATGATATTAAAACATTTGAAAATTACAGCTTAAAATACCAGCTTTTAAAATTGAGAACATTTTTCCATTGTTTTGCCACCCGGTTGAGTGCTGCGTCATTTGATATTTCTAGAGCATTATTCGTTCGAAAACCCGGATAAACTCCCAGAATCTCAAGACGTGCGTTTGCGACTTCGGAAAAGAAAGTTATTTTTTGCTTTATTTTGTTTTGGAAGTTGGTTTGAATTTTTTGTTAAAAGGTTTTTAATTTAGAATATTCTAATTCTTCAATGCAGGAATAGGCTTAAATATATGCAACAAAAAGTCGTTCTGTAAGTAAGTATTATGGTAAGTATATTTTGATTAGGTACATAAAAATTAAAAAAATATCCGCATACAAAGAGTAGAACTACCGCTTCCCGCTTAACACTACCATTTGATTTAGTTTCATGTAGCAGAACTAATTCCATTTGTGAGAGATTCAGAACAAGGATAATTAAAATAGGCTGTTAGTCATCACACATCCACGATTTATTAAAAAAGCCTTTAAATAATTTAGAAGATTTGCATTCTGCGTCTTTCTTCAAAAGCATCATAAAATGTACCGCAAAATAAATAAAATGAAGAGCAAAGTGACTTCACGAGGAAGTGAATGTTCCAGGCGAGGAGCCGGGGAGTGCTGCCGGGGAATTATGTCTTCCTACTACTATTAATAATAGTTAGGTACCTGAAAGGAGCACAGTTATTTATGGCGAGGTTTTAAAGATGTGGCAAAATTATGGCTTTTTATGTTTGTTTCATGATAAGCGACGATTGGCAATGTTTTAGTGTTGTGGTTTATGAAATAAGGAAGTTCCATGTAAACTTAAAACAGTAATAACGTCTTATCTTGAAAATTGTATGAGTTGTTGAGATTATTATTATTGATCCATATTCACCAGCAATGCAATGTATACTGTAAGCATCTTCATAGCTGTTTTTTACAACCTTGTAGTTTGAGTTTTGACTAAGAATTATTTTAATTGATACTCATAGAAGTGGTTACAATTGACCCAAAAAGGCGATCGTTTTATTCCACTTATCTAAGAGAGTGAGTCACCACACTCTCAATTTTCACTACGTTGGTCACGAGGGACTTGTGGACGAAAACCCCAACACCATCCTGGGACTGCCGGTCACTCCCTCGAAGTAGAGTAGGTTACTGGATTATCGAGTCCTCCGCCTCTTTTTGGACTAGACAGATAACACTATGATACTCTATCGTAACCTTCTCAATTCTTCCTCCAGTTCGATGATCTTCTAGTCAATCTGGAGTGTACGCGTATTAAATGTTGCCAGGGCCAGTCGTCGCTTTTTATTCTGTTAGCTGTTTCCCGTCCAGTGATTTTTCGCATTCGTTGCCACGCCACAACCTCGACTGCAAGCTTAGTCGAGGGTAGGCGGGCTGCCGGGCCCTTGGGGTCATTTTTTTGTCACTCTATTCATCGTTTTGGGGAGGAGGGGTGGGGGTTTGCCGTAATCGCTACGCTTGGCAGGCGGGTTGGCGATCGCAGTTTGTTATTAAGTGCACTTTTCTCTAATATGTGCCTTAGTCGCCTATTACGACACCCTCTCTCAAAAATTAGGTAGCTGAGTATAAAATATTGTGAAAGACGCTCAGCATTATTGATGATAACCATATACCACAAAATATTTCGCAACAAAAAATATGTAAGAACGTAGTGAATGTAAACGTTCTACAAAAATACTTCAGAAACTCAAGGAATCCAAAAAGTGTAGTACAAAAGTAACTTTGGTTGAAATGTTTGTCAATATCAGTAAACATAACACGTATCGCAATTTCTTGAACACGTCAATTTGGTGAAAATATCTGTAAGCTATATTTTCATAAATATCTGTACATCATACCACTTCAAATGCAAGGAAGCGTAGGGTCCTGGAATACGTTTTACGGGTCATCAAACTGTTACATCGTTTGTCATATTCCAGGTGATTTATGAAAGGAAATTCGGTAAGGTCAAGTAAAATTTTATCAGATGAGCATGGCTTTTATATATTTTTAAAAAAATAATTTCTGAAAACCCAGGTAGATTTGATAAATATAAATCTGGATGCCGACAAATTGCATTTCCACTCTATTTATTCTAAAAAGCTCTAAGTTGAGCTCATTTCGTACAGTATAAAATACAAATAGTTACATTTGTATAATTGCAGCGCCGCCGAGCCGTATCTAAGTACTAAAAGCATAACGTTTGCAAAACCAGCCAATTAGCATTTGTAATGCCAAAACTATACAGGTGTTCAAACAACTTTAGTAAGTAAACTCAGTCGACGCATTTCGTTACAGTTAGTGTTTCGCTTCAAACATTCTGCGGTTTGTTAGTATGCACACGCGAGGGCGTTACAAAGACGCGAAGACGTTATTGCGTTGGATAACATCTTTGAAAAGGCTAACAGTTGCCAATAGAGCTTGACTCACTAAAATGTGTGACTCTACTTGTGACAAATAAAGCTCATTTTACGATGGCAATCCTAGTGAAGTCTATTGGGACAGCTGAACAATCGATTGCTCTGATGACATCTATTGAAAGGGTAGGCTTTCACCGCTGCACTAGTGATTAATGTTATAGAGCAACCGTCTGACTAATGGATATCTTTGTGTTATTGTAATAGATCACTAGATAGACAAGACAACAGAGCTAGTACAAAGCAAGCCGTGGGGTCCACGGACAGTGGGTAGAAAAAAACTCAAGAATAAATAATACTCACGTCGTGTAGTTGGTAATTCAGAAATCACATACAGTTTGGACTTTGGACTTTGAACTATTCTTTATTTTCCCGATCAAACTAGTTTACCATCACCTCAATACAATTTATCCACTTGGTCAACACAACCATATTTCAAGCTTGTCCCGACTAGACACATGAAGTGATTCAACCCACCTCACTTCCAAATAATCCCCCTCCATTATTTCATTGGTCAAGTGAAAAGTTTTTCAGGGATACATTAGGTACAATTCGTTAGAAAGTTTCCTTTTTCGGGACAATAGAGAATATCGGCTAATTTAATGCGATCGAATAATATTTGTTATTTTATTTTATTTTAACCCTTTTATTGAGAAGTTTACACATCATAGTAACACTTATCCTATACAAGTCATCAGGTTTTTGTCAGTTATTTTTCTTATGAGTCTCATAAACGTTCTAAATAGCAATGCAATGCATGCAATAAAGCTGGGCATTTAATTAATTTAAGTCATATCTAATTGAATAAGTCATCATCATCACTCACGATATATAAGAAATTGTCGAGTAGGATTTCCAAAGGGATCAGATTCATGAGTTATTGGAGACTGTTTCTTATTTATTTATATTTATTTATTTATTATTAAAATCTCCCTTACAACTATCATTACAGGTAGGTATACCTAATGCGATAGCGTGGTCTTAAAATTAACTTATATACTATATAAAACTATGAAAACGTAAATATCTAGTAAAGTCCTAAAAAATAACTTATAAACTAAGTTTCCTAAATATAAAAACACGATATTTAAAATACAAAATAAAAACATATAACCTACTCTAATCTGCACTATAACATAAAATAAATAAAAGTATTTTTGCGAATTCACTCAAATGACATATAAACACATCGATCTTGACGTGAACATCGTTAAGAACCCGAATTGCGCGGGTCAATGGTGTTTTGGCGAGAAGGTTGGTCCTGGCAACCGGCACGGCTAGCAGCGGCGGGCGTCGCCGCCTCCACACATAGCGGTCCGGTACACACAAACTCAGGCGCTGCAGCACTCCTGGGTTATGCTCAATGCCACGAAGTAACCTAACCAGATAAGAAACAAGCATGAATTCCCGTCGTACCCTCAGTTGGTTGTACCCGACCATACCGAGCACAAACAGAGAGGGGTACATCAACGGGTAAAACGGATATACCCCGTAAAGTTTCTTGAACAAATGGCGCGTGAACTTGTTCTGTACGCGTTCCAGCATGCTCGAGTACTTGGCCTCATGCGGAGCCCATATGACAGCACTATGTTCCAGATGACTCCTGACTAGTGCGTCATACAAGACCCTGACTGTTGCGATGTTAGTGAAGTGCCTTGTCTGCCTCAGAACAAATCCTAAGTTTCTAAACGCCCTTTTACAGATCCTCGAAATATGATCGCGAAACGACAGTTCAGGAGTGACAGTAACCCCCAAATCCCGCACCTCAGAGACTCTTTGCATAGGCAAGGCTCCCACTACGTACTCGTGTACTAGAGGGGCACGCGCGCGCGTAAAACTCATCACTGAGCACTTCGACACATTGAAGAACAGCTTGTTGTCATGACTCCATTCCACTACCCTATCTATATCCTCCTGCAATCGTTTGCAATCGGATTTACTATTAACCTCGAGCAGCAACTTAAGGTCATCTGCAAATAATAAACAAGAGGCATGTTTGACGACTTCCGGCAAATCGTTTATCATTATGATGAATTCGAGAGGCCCCAAATTGCTGCCTTGGCTCACACCGGATCAGGTGTAATATGGGTCGGATTCACACCCATTATAATCCACGTACTGCTGTCTGTCTCGCATATAGCAAAGAATTGTAATAGGTGTGGTGTGCAGCCGACATCTGCGAGCTTCGTTAATAAGATGTCATTGTCAACGGTGTCGAAAGCTTTTTTAAAATCGAAATAAGCAGCATCAACCTGCACACCAGCATCTACCGCCGGCACCACCCGCGCCATAAAGTTCAGCAGATTTGTGGCCGTGCTGCGCGCCGGCCGGAACCCGTGCTGCGCGTCAGCCAATTGTCCGCGCACCTGCTGCTGCATGCAGCGCTGGATGGCAGACTCGAACACCTTGACCGGCGTCGACAACACAGCCACCGGTCTATAACCAGTTATGTCCGATCCCGCCTTACCTTTGGGTACAGGAATGACCCGCGTGATCTTCCATTGAGTAGGGAAAGTCGTTGAACGAAGACACATATTAAAAATATAAAGCAGCGGTTCTACAAGCACCCTACCACAGTCTCTAAAAATAAATGCCGGTATACCGTCCGGGCCCGCTGAACGCTTCGGCTTCAGGCGCTCAAGTGCACATCTGACGTCCTCCAGACTCAGTGCGTCAAGTTGTACCCGCGCACTGCTCGCCGTTCCCGTCCTTGAAGCCACTTGAGCGTCTAACCGCGGCGGCTGTTCGCTGTAAACCGATTCGAAAAATTTCGCGAACTGTTTAGCACATTCGTCATCTGATAAATGCTTACCATTTTCTATAATAGGTTTCTGGCCTCCCGCACCTTTCTTTGATCGTATGTATTGCCAGAATGACTTAGGATCTTTACCAAACTGACACTGAATTTTATGTTGATGCAGCTTGTGAGCAGCTTTTATAGACTTTTTAACAAGCGCTCTGCATTTAGAATATTCTTCATAATCCCTACTTAGTTTAGATGTTTTAAATATCTTGTGAAGTTTAGCTTTAGTTCTCAAGTCTTTTATTATTTCGCTCGTGTACCATCCCGGATAAATGTACCGCGACTTTGGACTAGGTTTTTTTCTAGGAACACATTCATCCAAAATGTTATTAAAAGTACTGTAAAATAAATCTAAAATTGCTTCTAAATCACTCATCTCATACATGCTTCTCCAATCTATCGAAACTAACTTTGAATAGAGCAATTGATAATCCGCTTTGTAAAAGTTCCACTGCGGTCTAATACTAAGTGCACATGAACCGGGCGCGCAAGCGGGGACGGCGCCCGCTGGCGGCACGCGGACCGCGAGCGGTGGGTGATGCGCGTCGAGCGGTACGAGCGGCTCGTCCGCCGCTACTACCGACACCTTCCCGTAAAAACCTGAACTTGAAACCAAATCCAGCTGCCTATTTAAACAATTGGGCTCATTATTATTTTGAGTGAATTCGCAAAATGACACGAAATATTCATAATAATTAGTTACATTCAAAGCACACGAATGTAAATTAAAATCACCTATCACAATAATTTCCTTATATCTAGTGCACAGTTTTTCTATTATACTAAACAAAATCATATAGTCATTCTCTGAACTACCGGGCGGTATATAAATCACCGAACACAAAAACAAAAATCTGTTATTTAAGTGTACTGTCGCACAAATCATTTCAAAAACGCAACTGTCTATCGATACGTCCGTAACATGTACTTGCCGTAGCTCGAACCGGTGTGTGGCCACTAAAAACGCGCGTCCGTGTTTCCGACCATCCGTTCGATCACAATCTCACCGTATTTGATACCGAGGTGGGATGATTTCCAGATCTTCAGTTGAGGGTACTCCTCAAAAACTAAAGTAATACGCTCCGATATAATTTTTATGTATTTTTCTGTAAAAGAATTGTATTCATCCTTAAAATAATTTAAAACGATACCTAATAGTCCAACAACGAAGTGTGAGTGTTATCTCTAAAATAAAGTAAAGATATACTGAAAAATAAAACCTCAATGGTCAACTATTAAGTATCAACAACAAAAAACAATAAACCACTCGAAGATATTATGTTAAAGTGCAGTAAAAATAACACAGTGTATTGTGACTACAATAAAAACAACTTGGTGCAAACATTTGGTGCAATTTGGTATAAACAAAATAAAACAGGACAACATTTTGATTTTCTTCGTATGAATCATTATCCAACGACTTCATTTATTTCAAATTTATTTCACGAAGAAAGCGGTGCCCAATTTCAAATCCCATCTCAACGCTTCAACTGGTCGAGGGGCTGCCAAGTGTATCACCGCAGTGAGAGGTCGCAGGTTCGCGTCTAGCACCAGACAAGAGTTTTTGGATTTTTAAAACTTTCTTGTAGATTTCTTAACTTCGACTTGACTCTTTAGAAACGTTTCAATATTGTGGTGGACTATGGAGAATGATCAAGTGGATAATATCACACTCAGAAAACCGCAGCGCTCAAGTTCGCTTTGTGACTTGTCATCGAACCAATCGTCCCTCTTTGACACGACAATGTTAAGTTTACAAAAAACACTTCAATCAGTGAATCACAACACCATAAAGAACTTTGCGAAAAAATTAGTCAACTACAGGAAGAATTAATCATTGCGAACCAGGAAGTAACGAACTTGAACTTAGAAAACACAAATTTAAAACAAGAGTTAGACAAATGTAAATTAGTCATAAATAATTATAAAAAAGTCTGCACAGCCGAAACAACTATACGTACACCAAAGCCGAAATCTTTAAAAAAGAGATATGTCTCAATGACTCCGAAATCATGTAAGACACCTCAAATACTGCCTGTAAACAGTGAACATCCATCGGAGAAAACGGAACGTTCAACGGTTAATCGCGGAGATCGCTACCCAGTCTTAAATGGTGACCACCAAAAAACTAAACCAAAACATGTACATAAACGCAAGATTTGTATACTTAGTACTGTTAACAAAAACGGCGTGCTGTCAACAGCTGAAAATACCTTTAACAAAAACTACAGTTTATGTCACTATTTAAAATCACATGGAAATACTAAACATCTTTTAAACAGTCTAGAGGGAAAGTTATTTAATTATACGATGTACGACTTCTGCATTATATTGCTTGGGGAAGAGGACTTTAAGAGGACTAATGATTACTATAATATAATTTTTCATATACGTGAGGTACTTCAAGCAGTGCAACACACGAACATCATAATTTGTTTGCCAACATATAAGTATCCATTTGACACAAGTTTATTCAACTGTAGAGTGGAGACATTTAATCATCTTGTATATCTAGATATAATGACGCACGGACACGCGTTCCTTTTGGATAGTAACCTTAATTTGGAATATGACTATATTTACGGATTTACTGGACTTAGTAACTAAAATTATTATGAAAAACGTTGACATACATCACAATTTTAATGAAATTGATAATACTAGAGACTATTTTTTTCTTGACTAAACATCTATACATTATGCACCAAAACATTGCAGGCTTGCTATCTAAATGCGATACTCTGGCAGTTTGTCTCATTGAGTTAACTGATAAAAACATAGGCGTGGATGTCTTATGCATTACGGAGCACAAAGTTATGAAAAACACCTGAATTTAAACAATTACTGCTTAGCGTCCTGCTTCAGTCGCAAAGAAAGCAAAAGAGGTGGTGCTTGCATACTAGTGAGGTATGGGCATCAATGGAGAGAACTGCCAAAAATAGCTAAAATATCTACAAGTGGTGTCTTTGAATGTTGCGCCATTGAATTGATTACCCATAAAATAATATGTGTTTGTATTTATAGAGTACCAAACACCAATAATTTAAATGAATGTATTGGTAAATTAGAACAGATATTACATATTTTAAATAAAAAGAATTGTAAAAATATTGTTTTAGCGGGAGATTTTAATATAGATGTACTTAAGAGAACTAATCAAACAATAGAATTCGAAAATATGTTGTTAAGCTTTAACTTGAAACTGGCACTCTATGAACCGACTCGACTTAAGAGCAAAACATGCATCGACAATTTTGCGCATAACTTCAACAGGTCCTGTAAGGCTTCAGTATTAGAGTTAGCGTTATCGGATCACACAGCTCAATTACTGAAATGTCCAATAAGCATAGTATGTACGATTAATCGGTGGAGTAGGAGAAGGCGTGACTATAATAACGATAACATTAATAAATTTAAGGTCTATCTGTGGAGTCTGTCATTTTCAGCAGTTTATAACACGCTTTTAACACGTTTTCAGAGATCTTCGAATTGTTATACCAACAATGTTTCCCTGAAAATATCGTTTCGGTAAACGTTCGTAGAAAACAAAAATGGGTATCTCGTGGTATTAAAAAATGCAGCGAGAAAAAACGACAATTACTTTGGCAGTTCCGAATAAAACCTACTCAACATAATAAAATGTTGTTTAAAAATTATACAAAACGATTTAAAAAGATTATTAATTTAACTCAACGGGCTCAAAACAATCATAAAATAAAAACATCAAATAATAAATCCAAAACGACATGGCAAATCATAAATCAATCAAAATTAAATATTCCTAAAAATAACATTAATAAAATTAGAATTAATAATAATGACATTATCTCGGATCCAAATTGTATTTCAAATCTATTCAATAATTATTTTATTGATAAAATTCAGGCCATTACTAATTCGGGCGACAGAGTCACTAAGCATATTTTAAACAGGAAGGAATCTATGTTTATGCCTCCATGTTTGCCAAACGACGTTTTAAAAATAACTTTAGCCCTAAAAAATACGAACAGTGTCGGTTATGATGGCATCTGTACCAAAGTAATCAAAGGGGTAGCCGAAGAAATTTCTGGTCCTTTAAGTTACATCATAAATTTATGTATAAGCGAAGGTGTTTTTCCAGATGCCCTAAAAAAATCGGTAATAAAGCCATTGTTCAAAAAAGAAGATAGAGAATTAATGGAATTCTACAGGCCAATATCACTGATACCAATATTCTCGAAATTTATTGAAAAATACATTTATAAAGAACTCAATGTTTATTTAAACGCAAACAATATTCTTTGTGACGAACAAAAGGGATTTAGGAAAGATAAAACGATTAACATGGCCATTTATGACTTTTTGCATACTGTCATGACAAATATGGACACAAATACTCCAGTGTGTGCTATATTCTGTGACATGACCCAAGCTTTTGATTACGTTCAACATAATATTTTACTTAAAAAACTTGATGCTTATGGTGTAAGAGGTAATGTGCTTGAGCTTTTAAAATCGTACCTAACTGGCAGAAAGCAAGTAACAGAAATAAGCAAAATAAATCTAAACACTAAAAGGGAAGAAATATTTCAATCGGAGGAACGTAATGTGGTATACGGAGTTCCACAAGGAAGCATTCTAGGACCACCGCTTTTCACACTGTACATTAATGACATTCCAATGGCAATCAAACACCCGATTTCACTATTTGCGGATGACAGTACAATAACAATACCGTGTAATCACAAAGAGTTTTATAAAGAAGATATAAACAAAACATTAAACGAAACTATAGAATGGTTAGACAATAACAATTTAAAAATTAATTTAAATAAGACTATGTTAATGCATTTTAGCCAACGCGCACTGACTCTTCCCAATTTTGACATAACATACAATAATATATCAATTGACGCAGTGAATACAACTAAGTTTCTAGGATTGACTATAGATAGGAATTTAAACTGGAAGGCGCACATAGAGGCCCTGACTAAAAGAATAAGCAGTAATGCGTACGCTTTGTACATTCTTTCACGGACGGTTAACATAGATGCACGAATAACCGCGTACTACGGGCTAACGGAATCAATTCTTAGGTATGGGGTTATCTTTTGGGGAAACTCTACTAATAGGGAATTTGCTTTCAAAGCACAAAAGAGATGCCTAAGAGCTATGTTTAATTTAAAAACCACCGATAGTTGTAAGCCCTATTTCATACGATATGAACTATTAACATTGGCATCCCTTTATATTTTAGAAACGATAATGTTTGTTAGGACGAATAATCACTTATTTCCCCGAATGGCGGATAAATTTCCTAGAAACAGGCGTGATCAGAGTCAAGTCTGTCTACATAGAAGTAGGACGGCACTTATGCGCAAAAGTGTCTTCTGCATGGCTCCTACTATTTATAATAAGTTACCCAAAAGTTGGAGGGAGCTAAATAACGTCAAATTAAAGAAACAATTAAAAATGTTTTTAAGTAAAAAGGCTTACTACACTATTAGCGAATTTCTGGCGGAATCATTTATTTTGACATAGATTATTATTAATATTTTGTCATTTTGCTGAATGTTGCATATCCTTGACATGAGTAGTTTTTTTTTTTTTATAATATTTATTTGACATTTTATTGATATTCTATATAGATCTGACATAAATTTCATATGACATTTGCTTGATATTTGACATTGTAATTGTTTATTTTAATTTTTGATTGTTTACACTTTGTTTAAATTCATTTTTTATGATATTTTGTATGATATTTGACACAGATAATGACATACATTTTATTTGATTTTTTTTTTTGATATTTTACATATTTTTATGAGTTAATATTATTAATTGACATTTCCATTTATATTTTGACACAGTTATTATTTATTTTCAGATCTGTATTGTTGACATTTTTGTAATTATTGTGTTTAAAGTTTATTTTTGTAATTGTTCATTATACTATTTAGTTATTACTTTGAAAATATTTGCACGCAATAGAATGTGGCAAACATGTCCGAACATTTTGTACGTTTTTATGTTATCCTGCATGCACGTATTATTTATGCCTGCATGTATACACTTGTTTGAGCAAATAAATATATCTTTATCTTTAATCATTGCAACCAGATTCCGTGATTGCATATAAGTCAAAATTCAAAGATTCAATGTTATTTCTGAACTCGTCCAGCTTTGTTCGAAGACCACGTACGTTTTGATAGTATATATCGATACTATTCATTTGGCGTTCTTTTTGTTGACTTGTGAAACCAAATCCACTCATTAAATTCTGCATTCATCGGCCAGAACTCCGCTTGATTCAATTTAGCAAAACAGTGTTCAGACACTCCAATGACAAACGACGAGTAATCTCGCTCCGTTTTATGCTTAATTTTTTCTACCTTAAAAACCGAATCAGAGCCACATATACTTTTCACGTGATCAGTTACGGCCTCCAGAGTGGTGTCCGGATGTAATCGCCATACGTGAAGGTGTTTTTTCCGTTCGGTAGCTTGGATGGCCTTCAACTCCTTATTCGTACCTATTTGCACGTATTTGGGTTGTCTGTTAGATTTCTTATTACGAACAGTCGTCCGACCCGATTCGTTTTCTTCAATCTCTATCGTCTTTACTTCATCAGCTGCTCGTAGGTTAGTAATGACCCTAGAGCTTTCCGCCAATAGCGCTGACTTCGGGGCCCCACATTTGTTTACCTTTTTGACGTAGGTATTTTTAGAAGAACCTCTTGGTTGAGCAGCACCTTCTGCAAAACTAGATGCAGAAGTAGAAGAACGGTTAACAGGTACCTCATGTGTAAAGGTGTTTCTTGTTTGCCTATCCTGAGACAGCTTTGCATCCACTTTTTCTTCGAGTACCCTCATGATCTGAACTATGTTGTCCAACTCTGTTTTCGTTTGAGAAAAATGATTCAACAATAATGTTATCGCTTCTGCCTGACTGTCCATGCGAGCTACCATATCTGACCTAAACTCTCTTAGTTCCTCGAGTAATATAGAATCATTATCCATGATTGTAGGTGAGAAATTAGCCTGGCTCCCGCGCTGAATGTTCACGTTATCTATTCGTCGGGCTCGCGAAAAATATTCACTAAATCAGTTCACACCACTTTAGTACTTTTTGCACTTATTGTCAATATACATCAAACTTCAATATTGCATAGATTACTTCACCATAAATTTGGTAAAAAATAACAAATAAAAAACACGTCCGCACTGACCGCGCGACCTGATTTATTCTTAAATGATTCAATTTCAATTCATAAAGTTGGACAATAAAAGTTGCCTTAGATGTTCGTTTCGATTACATTCATCTCCGTTGCAATTAACTTCCTAGTTCTTAAATAGGTATTAGCTTTTTCTCTCTTTTTTATAGCAATCCATCAAAGTCAAAGTCAAAGCCAAAGTCAAAGCCATTTATTTGCATTAAATGCGGTACAAAAGATGGTATAAATAAGTTATTAGCACAATGACACATTTCGCTTTAAGCTGCCATGCAAATATTATATTGTGTTAAGGTGCTTACAATAAGGAGATCTCTAATAATCTAATAACACATTATTTTTATCAGGTATTTAACCTGTTAAGTATAAAAAACTCTTCAAAACACTTAGTTTACTTACTAGACTATGAAATTATATGGTTAACAATACATAAAATATAAATCAAACAATATCATAAAAGGCAGTAGGTAGGAATTACAACAACTAATAACAAGATAATCTACAATGCATTCCTGTAATGATAAGATTGACATCATCATCATCATTACGAATAGCATTATCAAGATCATTATGAACATCATTATCGTCATCACCATCACGTACATCGTCATAATCATAATGGAATAAATACCCCAGTGACTCATGATAAAAAACACTAACCCATCCAAAAACCGACCTGGGTAAGTATTGCTTAACCTGGCAGCTTCACCACCCCGGCTGTTCAAAGTAAAACACTGGCAAATAAAAATCTTAACATAAAATTTGAAGTCTCTCTGCAAAGATGTGCTCGTCTTAATAAGGCAGAGTAAAGTAAGTAAGAGTACTTCCACCAGATGCATTAAAAGGCAGAAAGTATTATGATGCGTCTTGTGACGTCTTTCTTGTCTTTTGTGCCACAAAAATAAAATACTGCATCTAGGCCATTAAAGCTTATAACTTGGTGTCTACTTAGTCAACTTTTGCTGGAGGACGTCGCGAGAAATTGCTCCCGTCACAAGTTATTTTAAAACTCGCTTTTCCTTTTATTCACGATTGTTTTAGGTAAATGAGAATCATTTATCCTTTTATCCATCAATGTCAATCTCAATAATTGTCATATCCTTTACGAAATGGTTTCATTGTTCATGATGACAATTTTTCACTCAGACTGAGCTGCACGCTGAACAGTCAATTTGTCGAGAATGATTAAAATTGCACGCGTGTATGAAACGTTCACGGGTCTTTTCATTTTGGGTTTTATAAAGTTTGAAAATTATTATTCGGCCAAATAAAATTCTGCGAAACATTGGTTAGCAAGTGAAAATCTGCCAAACAATTTTCGGCGAAAAGGCAGAGAACTATTAATTAAAGTGCTTCGCTCTGGCGCCCAGAGTGTTGTTTTGCGTAATTTTCAACTTTTCTATACATTTTAGATTTGGATGCCTAAACTACCAACAATACAATATGTTGTGTGTTGTTGTTGTTGTTGTACATACATCCAAATAAAAAACTATAAAGTGAAAAATAACTTTATTTTTGGAAGTCGGTCTCTTTCTTTTTACCCATTTTTTTGCGATATGGACCTTACTATCGACTTAAAACTACAAAGTAATATTCACTTTGTAGTTTTTGTTTTTTTATTTTTGCCTTTTTAGTTGTACCTACCTAAAATAGGCAAGTTGTGTAGTAAGGTACCTATAACGCCAAAATAGATTACCCGAATAACATGAAACTTGAACATAACCGGTGAAATATGAGATCTGCGTACCCCTTTAGAGCGTACTGGAGTAATGTTTTGTTTTGAAATGGTAGAAACAATAAACAGACATGCGATTGCAGCAATCCCGAATGATTTGCCGTTATTTATTGAAGAGTTCTGTTGTATATCTCCGAAGTTCTTCATCAGATATTCACCAAATTAAAATGGGACCAATTTCGAAACATACTCTTTCAAACAAAAAAAGAATTTTCAAAATCGGTCGAAAATTATCGAAAACGGAGATATCGGTGAACATAGAACCTCCTCCTTTTTGGTAAGTCTGTTAACAAAATGACATACGCTGTCGAGTTGATAAAATTTAGGAAAACTGCCAATGATGATAATTATGTTAACGTGCCGTCTTGTTAAATTTATTGTCACCTTTCACGTTTTATAGATCTTGCGGACTAATGTTATATGTACGTATAACAAAGGGTATGCACTTCATCATCATCAGCCTTCTTAATGTGCCCACTGCTGGGACATAGGTCTCCTCTCTGTGAGAGGGAATGTACTTACCATGCATAAAATGCGCCTAATTCAGACTAAATTTAAAAAAAATCTGAGGCGTTAACATTAGGTATATCAGATAGCAGCCGAGGCCGGGTTGTGGAGCGAAGGTGAACCGGAATATCCCTCGGTGATTAGCTGGTCATTACGTACAACGACTGGAGAACGCGCCGGATTAACATAAACAGACACGTGGCAAACGCTCCATAATTTTATTACATCTTTTTTTTTAAATATTGAATGTTCTACGCACAGTATAATACATAAAGACAAAACATCAAGACGAGTACAAATCAAAAATCATTGTTATTATAAACATATTGTGTTGTTGCTAGTTTACATATCCAAAAATTTGAAACGTGGTATATAGGTATCCACTGAGAGATCACTAACCTGATATGATTTTATTCAATTTCCAAAAAAGTTCATGGCTGCTCGAAGTAACTTTTACAGCCGTAAATTAAATTTAGCTGAAAGTGAACTAAAATCAACAAATGACATAATTATTCCGAAACATTTTCAGCTGCTGATTTCTGATGATCCTCCATTGACTTGAAAAATCCTATTTTCGCTAAAAATGCCCATGAATACTGAAATCCCGTGATATTTAATTAACAATGCTAAGTCGAGGTATTCACATTTTGCTTTGGACGCGGAATAAATAAATTAGGTATTGTTCATTGGATAGGTAAAAGGAAGGGAAAAATTTTAACAATTTGTTTGACTATGTGTGGTTCGATATGGTCTCGCTTTTTGCAAATTGAATTACTGCGGTGATAAGAAACCGTCTGTTGATGTTCGTTAGTTTTAAAATGTTTGGTGTTTGGTTTAGACCGGTCTTCCGTGGTACAAACAAATACCTAATACTTGCATTCAACTCTTAAACACCGTCTCTGACCATAGGTGACATAAAAAAAGATTGATCAACTTCTGAAATATCAGAATGTCAAATGGATTAGGTTACAAAACGACCCAGAGGATATGTGCATACATACGGTTCATATTCATTTGCATCACGCTTACACACTGCACTGTTACACTGCAGCCTGACTTCTGGCATTTATTGCCGCACACCATTGTGCTCATCGCACTATAATCGCATATTGTTCGACGTCCTTTCTCAATTTTTCCGATGTGAAAATCTTCGTGCTATATCTAGTTCATTGTCGTTCCATGAATATGTGATCTTTTCGTAAAAACTAATTTCGGTTTAAAAGTTTCATTAATATTATAGAAAACTTTAAAGTTTATCACTAATATAAAGGGATATTAGTGATAAACTTTAAAGAGGATACAATACGCAGTTCCTCATGACGCGTTATTATTAGACGCCTATCTATGCCTGCTGCCTGTACCTATCAAAGGTGTTCGATCTGGTTTCCTATGATGTATTATGGACCAAATTAGATCTGATTAACATTTCGTAAACATTTTAATGTTTTGGTTTGGAAACCAGATCAACACTGTACGGTGGGTTGGGGTGTTGTCTCGTCCATATGAGTTGGAGAGTGGGGTGAACGAAGGGATTGCCGGGCTCAGTAGTACCAGGGTTGATGCTACATTGGTGGTATCTGTGTCAATAATTTCAGATGCCTAAATGTGGCCTAAAAAGTTAGTGGCTCATTGTGAGGAGTATGCAAGAGTACATGGCTTGACATATAACACTAAGAAGTCAGTGATTATGGACTTTGAGGCTGTGGGTAAAAGTCCAGATAAGGTACCACCAATTTAAACAAAAAGTTATTATTAGTATACTTAAATAAATTAAACATACAATATTTATGTTGAATGTATTATATACTCATATAAATATACATGTTTATAAAGAAACAGAAAATAAGAAAGTGAGATGACTCTCCTTAGTTGTGTTGAAAATAAAACCGCATTTTCCGCTTGACTTGTAGCCTTCCTGATCTCGAGAGGAAGCGCGTTCCAGAAAAAAATGGGCTGAATATGGAAGAAAGAGTGAACAAAATCAGGAGTATGAGAAGGATAGAGCAAAAGGAGGTTATTGGATGAACGCAGATTCCAAGCATGTAAATAACATAAATATTAAAAGTTAAACATAAGATAGGAGAGAGAGGTGGAAAGATAGGATGAAATGCGTGGTCAAAGCGCGTAAACTTCTTCTCTGGCTAATCGGCAATCATTTTAACTCAGACCTGTAGTTCGATACATGGGCATATTTTCTGAGGTTAAATATAAATCTAATACAGTTGTTTAAGACCCTATCTAGTTTATCCAGAAAGATCGCTTTCAAGTTAGAGTAGCACATGTCACCATAGTTGACCACTGGGAAAATTAAAGACTGAACAAGCATAGTTTTCGTCTCGGCAGGCAAGAACCTTCTCAATCATTTCGGCACCTGCTTCCAGACACGCTTCAATTCGATTGCAGTTCCTTAAGCTGTGTTTAATTGTTACGTTACAGGAATTTGAGTTATACCTGTTGCCTGATCAAGATATTCAGCTTGTTATTTAGATTAGGTACTGCTCTAATCCACGATGTGAGAAAGTGGCATTGATCATCTTTTTCCTTAGGTATAAAATAAGAAATTTAAATAGAAAATCTACAATATACTCCACAAAGATTCACCAAAAGCTTACAAGTACCAAGACCAAGAACTTAAAAAAAGGAAACAAAATAATACCTAGAATCTTGGACAGGTTCACGAGACAGACCCTTTCGTTATTAGGGTATTTAATATAAAAAAATTATACTAAAAGTATTTAATCAACATTCAGAAACAATTCATGAGATGAACATACGCATTTGGTGGCAGTTCAATGTAAAACTTGAGCACATTTGTCTCAGCGACGTTAGCCGAATAAACTCGAACTGTTCAAGTAAACGGAACAGATTTTTTTTTGTAGGATGGAATATAAATGTTTAGTGGGAACTTCTTCGCGTAAAAAGTTTTTTTTTTATTGAAGATTTTTTCAAGAAGTAGTTATGATAAAACTTTGAAGCTTGATAATTCTACTCCGGAATTTGAGCGACGATGAGAATTTAAGTTTTCTTAAGATCTTTGTTTCGGAAAGCTACTAAAAGTAAAAATGGTAATATAAAGCCTTACGATATACCAAAAACCATTGAACTTCAACAAATAAACAAGTACAAATTATACAGATTCGGATCTAAATTGGACCTGATTTATGAAGATAAACGTTTTACCGCGGCAATTCATACACAACGTGTTTCCTTGAAACATTTAAGCAAACAGTGGAAAAGCCTGACTATCAGTGAGACAGTATTACCTCGGACGGATCACTCATGGTTATATTGAAATAAGCTGTAGTGAAGTTTAATGTTAGGTATTTCATTTCACTTTACACACTACAGGGAAGATCTTAAGCGTTAATTATGTAGTTTTCGTATTTTGACTCTATGAAAGCCCATCTCACGCACATCACGAAAACACGCGTACATAAATATACAGTCACGAGCACGATGTCTCCAGATATTCTACATAATCTGGAACACACTACAGAACACACGACATACATACAGTCGACGACTAAAGATAACATATGCGGAGAACAGAATAAACATCTGTACCCTATAGAAGCTCGGAATCGTGTTCGAAGTGTGAATAGAGAAAAGTGGATTAATTTACCCAAGATTTTGTGACTCTTTGATTTTGTTGAAAGGTTTAATATAATCAAAATATTTGGATCCAGAGTTCCAGACAGAGTTTTAATGGTGAAGGTTTCTTTCTAAATACGATTTTATATAGTTATATGAAAACTAACAGAATCCTCTAATACTGGGGTACAACTAACAACTCCTATCCTTAATAAAGTTAATTATACAGAATGTTGGAAAATCATTACACTTATACATTATACTCAGGTTGTTAGTATAATTATTCAACGTATCAATTTTGTTCAATTCGTTGATTTCTTTCGTCAATATCAAATTAAGTTTTATCAAAATGAAAATGATTGCCAACTTTAGCTTTGTTGGCCCTTTTCTTCCAAGTTTGTATAAGAAAATTCCGCCGCTATAAGTAGTAGTACGTAAGCCTAAATTATTTTCGCCCCATTCTTGATTTCCTTCACGAGAATATTATTCAAACATGTTCAATGAGCGCCTATTTCACACCGCGTTCTTTTATTTAATTCGATAATATGTATTTAACAGAGATCAGACTGGAGCTGACCTGAATTAGAATGTGACCTATTCTAATAATAATTCAAAAGATTTTGTTATTACTAGGAAACTTTTAAGTTGAAGGTTAATAAAATAAGACTTCGGTTCTTTGTCAGTTGTTCTTTGCCAAAGTTCTTCTACATATTCGACTATGAAATTTATTTTTTTGCGATTTTTAATCAATGTTAACTTAGAGTTTGTAGTTTGACAAGAATACCCGTATGCAATCTAGGTCATTCATTAATATATCATTTACATTTGTCGCTTGGCCATGTTGGGCTTATAGATTATAAAAGATTCAGGACAATAGTATCCGGGTAAAGGGTGAGATAAACATGTAAATAAAGCGATAGCCGAAGCCCCGGGTAGAGGTAAGTAATCCGTTCAGCGTGTGACGTCATACGGTGGTATTTATTTATCACCAACGATTAGAAGACGTCACAATGATATATATGAAGTGAGCCTCCCGCTCACTTCATATATATCATTGTGACGTCGTCTGTTAAAAGTTAAAAGTTTTGCAACTATTTTCGAGTACAATAAAGTAATATTCCATCCAATTAAACACTATCACCCGGTATCAACTCGTAATTAATTCTGAATTAAGAATTTCTAGTTGAGCAACATATGTCAAACTTTAGCAAAATTTTCAAACCATAAATCAGGTAATGATCATTTGTTAGGGATTATATTTGCATGCAAAAGAACTGTATCGGTGTAAAAAAAAATCTTCACTTTCAACACATATAAAGATGAAATGGATCTATACAAAAATCTGAAAGTAATTGAGGATGTGATCGCACCTTGTTCACTTCCAGAGCTTCGACTCCAACCTTTGAACGAAAATGATACAAGACTTCAAAGTGACAAAGGATATCTCTCATCGTTATTTTCTTTGCAGAGGGCAATGTAAAATCATGTTCATATTCAAAGCGCTTACGTGAGATACATATTGCTGCTTTCAAGAGTTTTTGTTCATTTGCAGTAAGAATATGAGTGATATGTAAATATGGGAGATGCACCTCTTATCCGTGACGTCTTCTGCAGTTTATATGTTTTCTCTTATTTGTATGTGACAGGCTTATTTGGTGTATTGTGTGGCGAATTGAATTTATAATAAATGTTGAGAAACTTTTTAACAGAAATGAGATATTAATACTTGATCCTTTTATATTATTCGTTTGATATGCTCAATTAAATATTTATATCGCTAACAGTACTAAGCTACAAACACGTTGTTCAAGTACACCATATTTATTTCTGAATTTTAGGTATATTCAATTTTAATAGAATACTTTTAGAGGCTTTTTAAATCAGAGGTTTTTCAGTACATCCAGGAAAAAAAAACATTTGCTGAAAAAAAAACCTTGATACTTACTTTTACCGGAATTATGTTTAAAATGGTAGTAGTAACATTGCCTGAAAAGTCCATAAAATCCATTGGTGAAAAAATGACCAAAACTTTTTCACTTTTTTTCAACTCAAATTACATTTATTTTTCTGGGCTAAACCATCAAAACGGTTTACAGTAAAAACGCTCCATCTACTATCATACGAGTACAATTCATTGGTATTGTTTTGATAAAACTCGTTCTTTTCTTTGTAGTTTTTACCATACATACATTACAGTTAACCCGATCACCTTCACTCCGTGTTCCCATCCCCGTAGACATAAAATGATCCATTCTACTTCCATCTGAGGGTATTTCTTGAGGGTTTCGTTTGAGGTGTTTACACTTCAACAACTTTACAAACATGCTAACGGGGGTTTTAAATTATTCTACAATGCATTTAACATGGGCTTTAAAATTAAGTTAGGCACAAATACAACGCCGATGTAATATTTTGATCGTCGACGCATTTGTCAATTTTCTCAGTGGGGTCTCCTGTCCAATCTCTTTTTACCTGCACACAAACTTTTACATTTTGTAGCATTGTGGACTTTAAGCCTGCATTTCTCGATTCTCGAATCCGTCAGGAGTTTCAATTAAACACTGTTCGGATCACGTCCGCGTGATTTCACTCAGCGACAATGGTCATCTTTGTTACCGTATACATGCTCATGTGGAAATCCACTCGGAATACAATTTGATAAGCTCCTCTCTAAGACGACCCACTGATCAAATCCTTATTTTTCTTATTCCCGGTAAAATATTTTTTAGTTTCATCTTTTAAAAGGAAAATATCCAATTATTTAACATTTTCGCAGAACAAAAAAAACACCACTTAAGAAAAAAGTACAAAACTTTATGGTATTATAAATGGCTATGGGTGAAAGCATTCACCCGGAACGTAATAAATTAGTAACGAGATGTTAGAATAAAACCCTTAGGTACTCAAGAGTATGTAGATTACTTATACAATTTACTAACCAAAATGTCTTTAGATGAAATTCCGATTCAAGCTGAATATTCAGTTCGTATCAAGCAGAAGCCTCGTAAATCTTTTACGGGTGATTTCACTCACACATCGTCGATTGGTGCTCCAAGCTTCAATTCACGCATTTATACTTAATACTCTTATATCGCATTCTACGCATCCTGCCTTACCTTGGGCATTAGGTTTTTGTTTTGTTAAAAAAATTGTATTTCTAATCCGTTGCTTCGCTAGCTATAGTGGTAATGACGCGGAATGATTAAGATGAGGTTAATGATGGTATGTTTACGACATTTTTATATCCGCTTCGGGGAAACTGAATGTGTTTGCAGTTTTAAATTGATGCCTGTCTAAATCTAAAGAAAATGAAATTCTCTCATATAAAATTGCTTGCAGATTTATTGGTTAACCATTTGCACAATATCAGCTGCATCAAGATTTTCGAATGATTCACTATGCGATTGCCGCTGCAAATTAATGTCTGTGGAGACTTTCAACATCTGCTGCAAATTGTGTCACTAGTGTAATCGGGTGGCGGTTCTGAGATGCTCAATAGTAAGTAGTTTTGTCTTCACTGATTCCAAGGTGTTTAAGCATAAGCGTGCAATCACACGAAATTGAAAGCGCAATGTTAAAAAAAACCCGATTGAAATTACTAAAATTCACGCAATTATTTTTATTCTCATGTATTAACCATTTGCCAACCATTAGCATAGTTTCACTTAATTGGGAAACTTCATGTTGAAATATTCGTGCTCATGAACACATTTTCGAAAATTTATCTGTGGTAGAGCTCCATCATTGTGTTAATGAAGCAGTTCTATTTGTGAACACAAATTAATGTGTTGAGCATGAATTAAACATATCGTTCATAACATTTCGATATGAAACATATTTTAATTCTTTGTTTTAATTTAATTTGTTTATTTTTCATGCTAGATAATATAAAGTTAATTTGAATAAACCAGAGTTTAAATAATAAAATAGTGATGACAGATAATCGTACTTTAACTTAAGGTTTTGAAGTAGATTTGGCCATGAATATTAACCTTCATCAAAGTTGTAAATCTCCGAATTGGTTTGTTGAACCAATTTTTTTTTTGTAAAAAATGAAAAGATCATTAGAAGTTTTCGTACAAAACTATTTTTAGTTTTTTGTTTTTCACTGTAATTACAAAGTAAAATCCAATTGAAAATATGTTTTTGAATCCAGTACCGAAAACACCGCGATAGTTTGCCGAACAAACCCGAGCCCGTGTGACGTCACAACGTTCATTTCTACTCATTGTAGCACATAGCTGATACAGTGTTTTGACTTTTAACCAATTCAATCTTGTTATTATCGTCAATATATTGATGAATATCGGACATATTGATCGTAAATATCGAACCTTAAAAGTTATCGTGCTTGCTTCGTACCATTATTAAAAAGAGCCCAATTATATGTGATTCGCGACAAAAATCTACCAAGTTAATATTTTCACGTTTCTGTTCTACAAACTTTTTAGTGTTTGTAAATATATAAAATAGACATTAGTGTTCAATATCATTAAGGGATATGTAAATAATAGGAATTTCCGAAAATGTTATGTATCATATTTAGTGGTATCTAATGAAGTTTTTTGATATCCAAAGTCGAAGTTTCGCGCCAATCGTGTTTGTTTACTCTTTATTTACACCAATATCACCTACCCATATGTAAAAACGATTACGTTATGACAATTATGTTGCCTAATGTACCTGGTAAACAACAATATCTAACACCGGTCCACTCTCACGTATTATTTATTACGACTACTTTATTTATGCTCAAAACTTTCAAATCGTCCATCAGGTGGGTATATTATCGGCATTAGCCTTCATAAATCCTTTATCACACATGAATAAATAAAATTTGTTGTTTAATAATATTTCCGCACTCATTTTCGGATATTTTAGTCAATCGAATCGACGCGCGCGCCCGAGCTCCAAACCGCCGCGCGTTTTCTTTTAATCGGTTGTTGTTGACACTATATTATCATGATTTCTTTGAACGTTATGACGTCACCAACATGGCGACCAATTGTGGCCTGTTTGTAGTCACGTAGTTCTTTTCAAAATTTTATCGATTTTCAATTGCTTATAATAAATTGAAAAAAATATTGAAGACTTTTTTGAAACGACAATATAACTTAAGATATGTAAAGTTTCGAAATACATAAAAAAAATCGTAATATTTTTTTTATTCAACAACCCAATTACTGTCACAATATTTAACAAGATGAAGAGCAAGTTGACAGCCATTCTGCCTGAGGAAGCTTAATTGATCATGAATTTGTCTTTGTATCAAAACTACATCATAAGCTTTTACGAGTTTTATAATATCCATAATGCTTATACACAGTTCATAGACCATGCTGATCTCTTCTTTATCTACTCTTATAAAATAACGTCCCGGAAGAGTGTCTCGTAAAGTCACCCAAGGGTAAAATCGGTTTTCATGCATGATCTACCACAAAGATGTACCAGGCCAATTCATA
This sequence comes from Orthosia gothica, assembly GCA_949775005.1. Lineage (NCBI taxonomy): Eukaryota > Metazoa > Arthropoda > Insecta > Lepidoptera > Noctuidae > Orthosia > Orthosia gothica. Next base: position 14,475,985 of record OX459053.1, on the reverse strand, counting down.
TGCCATCAAAGGCTCTCTTCATTTCCCGATTTAATATGTAATGTCTCCATAAATACAAAAAACAATACAGTACTGCTTTGAAACGAGCTGTTTTGACTTATGGGGAAAATTATATTAGAAAAGCAGTGTTCACTGCCTTTATATATTTTGATTAAACAATTACGGGACTTTTTGTTTTGTCTCTTTGGTATCCTCCGTATCCTGATAATGGATTTTCCTCAATGTGCTTAGTCATAGAAAATTACAAAATACAAATTGCTGTCTAGTCATTCAAAATCAATTATATTTTAATTCAAAACTTTAATGATCTCTATTGTAGGGGCCATCTAAGAATAATTTGAAAGGGGGATTAGGTATCATTAAGGGCCTTTACTAATAAAAAACACAACCAAAAAATGAGATTACATTTTAAGAGTTGAATAAGCACCACCAAACAAATCTGCAAAATCTCACCCTTTTGGTTTCTTACTAGGTATCTACTTAGCAAGAAGAAAATAATACAAGGTGCAAACATTCTGACTCAGCAAATTCTGCATTGAATTTAAAATGCAACGTCATTATTTTTAAATCATGCAAATAGTATTGAGAAATAATGGCGGAGTAGCAATTTAGGTACATTAATTTTCTATTACAAATAAAAAAGACCTTCATAAAGGGATGTTTTTAAATAAGATATCTACATAAAAGGCGAAAAATATAAGCCGGGAGAAAATTACTACTTTATAATGGCAATATTTTGTTGTACTCAAAGGAAACATTCGAATTGTTAAGAAGTTAAAAAAACTGTATTCATTTTGAAGAGCCGGTTTGCTTAATCCGGAAACTGAACCATTTCAAATACGAAAGAAAGATAGGTGACGTTAATTTAAAGAGTTCTACATATTTCCTATCCGGAGCTGGAATAAGCTTGATAAGAAGCTTTTTCGGTTTCGAGGCTACCCATCTATAGGCTACATAATCCGAATATTTCTGAATATCCGTGAAAGTTAAAGGACACTCAGATTCCTCCGATAACGTTTATACCTACTGAGGTTGACCATTGAGTACCAGCAGACAATCATTACCAAAATTTATTCACATACATATTGTATTCAGTGATAGTGACGTTAATGATTTGCTCAATGTTACAAAACAACTCACCCAGCCAAGGTTCTTGTAGCGAAATAATGGTATGCAAATAAAATAGATGGACTGATGGCTTGCGTTTATTAAAGTTCTACGAGTAGCTGACTGAAGTATAGCCTATGTTACTCGGGAATAATGTAGCTTTCCATAGGTTATAGAATTTTTAAAATCGGTCCAGCAGTTTCAGAGCCTATTCGGTACAAACAAACAAACCAATAAAAAAATCTTTCCTCTTTATAATATTGGTATACCTAGATTTGTACGTAATAGCACAAAGTACATAAGCTGCGGCGCAATACTTTCTATTTTATGGTAAAATTGTGCGATGGCAAGTTATCTACATAGCGTATAATCACTTGTTTGCCCCGTAGGGTTGGGCAGATGTATAAATATATACTGATCACAGTAGGTACCTAACAGAGGGAACGAACCTATTTCTTGTTTGTCCTTTGCCATCAGACAGGCGCAAATCCATATTTCAGGCTGTGAGAAATTCATATTTTAAGTGCTGGAAAAGTCCAGTATGCTCGACCTAGGAATTGAAACCACGTCACGCGCAGCAAGTTTTCTTGTGACTTCTCGTACCTAGATCTTAGACCAACGAGGCAGTCATCAATGATGGATAACCTTTAGGGACAAAGGTGGAAGATATTCACCGGTCCACTTTTTGCGTCTCTTGGAGGTGAAGTTGATTGAAGTGAAAGTCCAACAGCTGTAGGTTGATGGTATAAAATACCACAGTCTCTTTTAACACTTGTAGCAGAGTTTTGTTAGAGTAATTAAGTCCATGACTCGCGACGGTTGGTAGACAAGGGTAGTACGCTATGGAGAGTGGTCCCGATCGCTACTTGAGAGACATGCGTACTCAACCTAAATATTAAAACATGCAGCAGGTATTCTGATTACACAGGCGTCACTCAGATTAGAACACAAACCCCGAGGGTCACCCAGATCTTTCACAGATTTTCTGAGCAAACCAGCAGCCTTATCGCGTAATGAATTCGGCAAGGCAAAGGGGAAAGTGTATAAACAGTCAACCAATCGTACTCAACCTAAATATTAAAACATGCAGCAGGTATTCTAAGGTGCTTTCACATAAACGCAATTGCTCAGTACGTGACGCCACAAATCAAAGAAAATATGATAGCCATCTATTTTACATATAGATTTCTGTCAAGTTCACTTTTATATTGGACACACGTACCTAACACATCGACCTTCTCTTGGACGTAAAGTTCATAATTTCAATTCATTCAGTTTGCTTTTTGCCTTTATAATTTCATAAGGCCTTCTACGAGTAAATCTTCCAGTTCAATTATACAAAAACGCTACTGAAAAACTATGACAAAAACCCACTTCATTCATATAGTCTGCAAAAATTACTATGCTGCAAATTCATTGACTGAAAAAAGTAACGCTTTTAACGTGAAATCTGTAAAAAATATTAAAGTGCTATGTAAAAAATTATACAGCTGCCGATTTCCATCCGCAATTATCGCGCTAGAAATGATTTCATCGCTATCCTCATCAAAAGAGCGACGCTTTTCATGCCCGCCCCGGATGCCTACGTTATATTGAAAAACGAAAACTATGATTTCAGAGCAGATATACGATTATCAGCTTCCAAGTCATCAGTGATAAAGTTAAATATCCTGTAAAGAGCGTTGCATTTTGCGTCTTATTTATATTAAGGACAGGAATGTCAACACTGAGGTGATTTTTAAAAAGATACGCGTTCGATCTCTAGTCTTTTCATGAAGTTTTAATAGCTGTTGGTATCCTTGTGGGGTAAACCTCGGTTCTGAAAGCTGCACATTGAATGCTCCTAGTTTAGTAGGTCAGGTGATGCCTATGGATGGTGAGGACTGGATTCTGCGAGCCCTAGTTTCTTCGAGACATTTCAACATTTTCAACTTTCTAGTCTTAGCTTGTGACTGTAATCGTTTCCGTTTCACAGTGTGACTGTTCCTAAATGACCCTAGGCTGATAAAAATTTCGTTTTTCCTAAAATTTCCTAGATTTAGTGTTAATGTCGGCCCTGTCGTTAACAAGGGTGAAGCGCCCCTCCATTCCGCGCTGCACAATGAATTTCATCCTGGCTTGATAAATTCTCTTCCGATTAAATGAATTCCAAATATTGTTTTGTTTTGTTTTGGAATTTGGAATTCACAGTTATAAAATTATAACTTGGAAGTGGTTTAGAAGGACAAAATATAACTAAGGGGATATAAACCAAATTATTACAATTAACTAAATCTTGTGTGGGAAACTCTTGACACTAATGTAAAGAGTACTTAAATCAAAGACCGAATAATGGTCGCGGATAGTGAATATACATTCAAGGATTAATACAAATACAAATAACTAAATTAGTAGAGAGTTTAACTCGGGAAGTAACTGGAGTTGATAATATCAACTCACCTACAGACAGCCCCAAAAGCGCCCATCCCGCCATCATTTCGTAGTGTAATAGCTGGTAAGAAGAAATGATGAAAAAAACTTCCAGCACACATTTCTGTCTGATAGCCTTACGGGCTAAATAAGTAAAACAATAGTGAAGTAAGAAGTTAATTTGACAAAGGGATTGCAAAGTGCATTATTTACCTAACGAAAGGAAGTTGGTAGGATCGCTACGCTTGCATTTATTAATACGTTTATTTGCATTACGTTAATGAGTCAATTGGCAATAGTCTAGATTCCCACCCAAGTGACGTGAGATTGCCTTTCAAAAGCACACACGTCGTATACGTGTACTGCAGGGCCTCGAATGCGCGTCCTAGGAAGGATTTGCGGCGGTCCATACAGTACAAGTTTCCCTAAACTTAAACATGTCTTACACAATCCTAAGACAAGGACGGTTTTGTGCCTAAGTGTCCTGCCATTGAGCGAGACATGCTTCCAGAATTACTGGACGCGCACTATAATAAATAGTTCACCCTCGACCTAACACCCTTTACTAAAACAATGCAAAACTAGCAAGCGTACCGAAGACTCAGTCTTAAACAGGTTCACTACAATTGCCTTGTTATACGTTGAAATGGAATAATTCGTCATTTCACACTTTTTTAAACTTCCCAATTTCGAGGATGCTCCAGTGTAAAAACAGCCGTGCGACGTCAACAGCGGGGTCTTCCACTGGGCTTCCATCGTGTCTCGGCAAATATTATTTTTTTATTCAGATATTGGCCCGAAAGCCTGGTGCGATTTAACGAGACACGACACTAACATTCATTAAGTTGATCATATCCCAGTTTGTGATGTTCAGCGATGACTACCCCCTTTAGTTTATAAGTGTACATACAACATGGCAATGCAATGAGACCGTAATCAGACCTTCATTAGGAAGCAGTATTTAACAACTAACATTTGGTTGTCCTACGTGCTCAATCAAGAGCGGCCATATTTAGCCTATTTTATACAGAAATGAGTTTTAGCGGTTCCGCCTTCCATGTATGTAGTGTCAGTTAAAAGTCAATAATAGTCCATAATCAAGTAAGTCATTGCGTAGTGTATAAGTTATGAAATTAGGGCATGTAACGTGTGACGAAAGGCTTCGCCGTTTCCCTAAACCAAATATTAGCCACAAATATCTGCCAAAGGGTGGATTTAGGAAGTAAATACAAAGGTTCGCCACGCTAGAATAAATAGTACATTAGTTAATGATCCCTACCTATGTAATACAAAGATTAAACTTACCCCATTCATACTGGCACTCACTCACACCATATTCACGCGAATAGACTAAATTATAACTAACTTAATAATTAAACTCGTCAACCCGATACGTTACAACGACGCGACTTTTCCTATTCTGTTCCGAGCCTAATCTTCGACCTCCAAAATCAATCCGTCCTCTATGCCTGCCTAAAGCTAAGTGTCCCACTCACGCCTCTACCAGCACGTCGCCCATCTCTACCAATCTCCTTTTCAGTTCAGTTTTTTGTGCATCGCTTAATTGTTTTGGGTCTGGTTCGTGTTAGAAATCAGATATTCCAAACCTCTTTAGAATTACTTTTGTCTTGACAGCTTCCACTTTGAAAGGCAATTTATGAGCATCTTGAAAAGGTTGGGTTCGTGTTCCATAGTTTATGACATAGCCTGTCAAACCTGAAGGTCCGCGTCTCAATGTGTTCAACACATCTGGCCGGCCATGCGTAGCTTTAAAATATTAAAATATAGAGATAAATGACATGTAGTCACATTCCCCCCTCTGAAAATCAGACGCGTGACGTAGTACAGCGGATGAGCTTTCACAATAGGATGATCTCTGTTGTCTCATAAAACATTCATAGATTATAACCTCGTACTCTAATGCCCTATTCGGTTTGTTAAAATTATTCCAGTTGGATCATTAATCCAATAAGATTCAATATCTGCTATTATTTTGTAGTATTACGCAGTAACACCTACATTCGAGTCACAATTGCTGTACCTATTTCGAAAGGTACGAATTTTCTTGTCATATTCAAGTAACAAAGTGCGTATAACTGTGCTTGTTTATATTTTTATTTCACCTATCACAGTCTCGTATTACCTTCTAACGGTAGATACGTAATTGCTGTATCTGAATTAGTCTTTTATAATGACGCATATCCATTCCATTATCAAGTAACAAATTTCAATAGACCTGTAGGTATGCTTTTTGCTTAGCTTTACATACCAGAGTCTTTTTAGCTTTAAGTCATTACGATACACATTTTAATTTATATTTCGCTGAAATATTTTAATCTTGTTAGAAAAGATCTCAAAAGACCTGTGCATGCTTATTATTTAATTTTACATACCAGGTTATCTCCGATTTAGTACTACCTACGGTACTCTCTCGTTCTAAACTCAGCCTATCGCAGTTGCGCTGGACGGCGCTCTGCACTGGACAGCGGTCTCTGCTTAAGCACCTTAATGCCGAGTCAGCTGCCGAATTCGTTTTCAGGAATAGCTGGAATAGTTCGCACATGTGCTTATTAGAATTTTATACCAATAAGATGAAACAGCCCCCCTCTGACCTTAAGAGGATTGGCAGTTCTGAAATTAAACAAGTATTAGAAGATTAGGTACATCAACCTTTACAAAATAAACAAGGTTGTTAGAATTCTAACACGAGTTTGAGAGTTATATCAGACTGATTTAAGAGATCAGAGACTTCTAATAATCCAATAAAGGTTTGAAAGTCATATGTAAACTGTAGCCACATTAGATTTTCCACACTAAATATAAATCGTATAGATTTATTCATATGTCTATCTTATTAACGAGGTCACGCATTGAAAGTCAGAATCAGGTCCCTCTCAAATTGTAACATTAAAGACAACTTGCTATAGTTCCAACCTTCGGTTATAATTTCATGGGTCATAATTAGGAAACAATTGTTTTCCTATTGTTAAACACCTGACTCAGGTGTCGCGGCCGTTGAGGCATCGCGTTAAAAAAAAGGAACTTAACTTAGGGACTGAAGCCATGCTACAGCTTCTACCGGATTCTGCTGATGTCAATCACCTGGATGACGCTCTGGCCAAGAACACGCCGTTGGTCTAGACATAGAGTAGTAGTAGCTATGTGATGACTTGGTATCCTGGAATTTGAAATAAAGCCACACAAGTATCTATTCTCTTATAACGTGAACACTTTGTTGAGTCACCAGTATTTAGTGAAGCTTTCTATAATTATAATTATGTTAACGTACCTTCTTGCTAATTTTATGGTCACCTTTTGTTTTCCTAGAATGCCTCTTTTTTTAATTTTGGGTGGCTATTGTTTAGTAACCGTTAATAGACTGCATTTCGGATATATAATATTAGGTACAGGTAGCCTGGCAAATAGAATAAAATGAGACACAATGGAAAAGTAATTTATTATTTTCGTTTTGCTACGTGTCTACTTTATTTTTCGAATTAAGTACATTTTTTTTTTTTTTTTTTTAATTAAGTACATAAAACGTATAATATTTTTTCTGTATTCATAAAATCTGTAATTTTAGTCTGTTTTGCGAAGTGAACACGTCTGGATTTTAATTAGTGTATCGTCATAATTTTTCTGGATGTGAAAGTCTTCAATAAAAGAACAATCTTTCGTAATACAATAACTTGAGCTTAGACCATCAATCGAAGTCTGCACTGTAAATTGTTCTTCAGTCTTTTCCTGTTCGTTACAAATTGCAATAGAGTTATCTAAGTTCATCGAATCATCAATAATCTCCTGTGCTTCAATAGTACACAAAAACCAGACTGAATAGGTATGAGAAAGCAGTCTTTGATTTTATTGCTTGCACGTGTTTTTTTTTTTGTTTCTGAGAATTACAAAAACCCTTAAACCCGACACGTTTTTGTTTACTTTTGCGATCTTAACAGCCAGCCAGTGACCATTATACTGTTCCAGATGTGGATACTGTAACCTAAAACACAAATTCTATTCAAATTGTTCAATACTGCTGTCAGTAACGAAATCGTAAGGCAAAGCAATTAATTCAAAGTGAGATTGTAACGAAAGTAACGAGTAACGATACGTTTGTAACGAGTACTATGTTATGAAGTAACAAATACATACGGGTATACTTTTTCGTTACTTTCACAGCTCTAACGTTTTGTATATTTTTTTTTGAACCAGTAATATACTAACAACTAAGGGTATGTACTCAGGTTTCTACGTACACTCAAATACCCAAGTCCTATCTCCAAAGTTTTACTATGCGAACAAAAGCATCGCAACATCGGGTGACTGTTTTCCTAGTAACTGCCAGCCCCTATATTTTTTTTTTTTAACTAAACGGTGTGCGAGGCTAACTAACACAGTCAGATCCTTGTTTTTGAAATTTAAAAACCCGGCAAAGAAACAAAGGAGTCATTTGGCTAGGGTCGACGAAAAAAAAGCGGACGCATCTGTGAGCGTTCTATACACGGGATTCTGCTTTCAAAATGAGCACATAATTATAGATTCCGGTTACAATATATATACGTACTATGTATGATTTGCACAACCTGACAGATACAAAACTCACGTTTGTAGGGAATCGAACCCATGTTTGTTTATCAACTTCGGAACCAACAATCAATTCTTTATTTGCTTAACATAATCGTAACGTTTAATTCGCTTTTGCAAGGGTCGAACCAAAATTATTACGTTAGCTTTGGAAACGACTAAATGAAACCGTACTGAAATTATCTAAGCGCTTGTGGGATTCGAACCCACAGTAGCACACACATGAGATTTTAATTTCTCATCAACCAGTTTATCAGACGGGAATCGAACCCATATCAATGACAATAGAATTCATGTATATCCTTAAGTAAATAAATCATACGGGTCTTGAACCCACTAAATGTAGTTATCGATTTCAACCAACATAGCTAGCTAGTTATCTGTTAATAGTCGTTGTAATTTTTATTGCCTATCAATTCTTTAAAAGCCTAAGTTTCGTTGCGTTATTTTATGGGAGTCCCACCCACCGTAACACAAGCACCAAAATTTTATCAATCATTATTATGTATTCATGCGGGAATCTAACCCACATAATATTATGAAACCAATCGTTTACTAGTATGTCAGGCCTTAACCCTAATTAATTAATTTTAATTAATTAATTTATTAATTTTAATTGAACCCTAACTTCCATGACAATACAGACCACGTTGACTCTCAATCAACCAAAACACCCAGGACTTGAAGCCGTTAAATGTAACTGACAAATTCATCTAACATAATGAGATCTTTATCGATCGCCGTTGTAACCTTTATCGTTAACAATTCTATATAACCCTAACACTTTGTGTTATTTGTGTCGTAAAACATTCGATTGTATTATCTAAAATATTTTAACCGTAGTAACTCCTTTTGTGTATAACCAATAATAGAAGCTTAAACTTACGTCGTTGTTTTTTGTAACCCATTATTGTTCTTTCTCGTTGCACTGACGTTATTCAGTACATTTAAACCGTAGTAAACCTTTTGTGCCTAACAAATAATAGAAGCTTGGCCTACGTTGCGTCGTTTTTATAGTAACCCATAATTGTTTTTTTTCCTCGTTGCACTGACGTTAGTCAGTACATTTAATGACGAGAATCCTGGTCACGGCACCACATGTGACTGTTCCTAAATGACCCTAGGCTGATAAAAATTTCGTTTTTCCTAAAATTTCCTAGATTTAGTGTTAATGTCGGCCCTGTCGTTAACAAGGGTGAAGCGCCCCTCCATTCCGCGCTGCACAATGAATTTCATCCTGGCTTGATAAATTCTCTTCCGATTAAATGAATTCCAAATATTGTTTTGTTTTGTTTTGGAATTTGGAATTCACAGTTATAAAATTATAACTTGGAAGTGGTTTAGAAGGACAAAATATAACTAAGGGGATATAAACCAAATTATTACAATTAACTAAATCTTGTGTGGGAAACTCTTGACACTAATGTAAAGAGTACTTAAATCAAAGACCGAATAATGGTCGCGGATAGTGAATATACATTCAAGGATTAATACAAATACAAATAACTAAATTAGTAGAGAGTTTAACTCGGGAAGTAACTGGAGTTGATAATATCAACTCACCTACAGACAGCCCCAAAAGCGCCCATCCCGCCATCATTTCGTAGTGTAATAGCTGGTAAGAAGAAATGATGAAACAAACTTCCAGCACACATTTCTGTCTGATAGCCTTACGGGCTAAATAAGTAAAACAATAGTGAAGTAAGAAGTTAATTTGACAAAGGGATTGCAAAGTGCATTATTTACCTAACGAAAGGAAGTTGGTAGGATCGCTACGCTTGCATTTATTAATACGTTTATTTGCATTACGTTAATGAGTCAATTGGCAATAGTCTAGATTCCCACCCAAGTGACGTGAGATTGCCTTTCAAAAGCACACACGTCGTATACGTGTACTGCAGGGCCTCGAATGCGCGTCCTAGGAAGGATTTGCGGCGGTCCATACAGTACAAGTTTCCCTAAACTTAAACATGTCTTACACAATCCTAAGACAAGGACGGTTTTGTGCCTAAGTGTCCTGCCATTGAGCGAGACATGCTTCCAGAATTACTGGACGCGCACTATAATAAATAGTTCACCCTCGACCTAACACCCTTTACTAAAACAATGCAAAACTAGCAAGCGTACCGAAGACTCAGTCTTAAACAGGTTCACTACAATTGCCTTGTTATACGTTGAAATGGAATAATTCGTCATTTCACACTTTTTTAAACTTCCCAATTTCGAGGATGCTCCAGTGTAAAAACAGCCGTGCGACGTCAACAGCGGGGTCTTCCACTGGGCTTCCATCGTGTCTCGGCAAATATTATTTTTTATTCAGATATTGGCCCGAAAGCCTGGTGCGATTTAACGAGACACGACACTAACATTCATTAAGTTGATCATATCCCAGTTTGTGATGTTCAGCGATGACTACCCCCTTTAGTTTATAAGTGTACATACAACATGGCAATGCAATGAGACCGTAATCAGACCTTCATTAGGAAGCAGTATTTAACAACTAACATTTGGTTGTCCTACGTGCTCAATCAAGAGCGGCCATATTTAGCCTATTTTATACAGAAATGAGTTTTAGCGGTTCCGCCTTCCATGTATGTAGTGTCAGTTAAAAGTCAATAATAGTCCATAATCAAGTAAGTCATTGCGTAGTGTATAAGTTATGAAATTAGGGCATGTAACGTGTGACGAAAGGCTTCGCCGTTTCCCTAAACCAAATATTAGCCACAAATATCTGCCAAAGGGTGGATTTAGGAAGTAAATACAAAGGTTCGCCACGCTAGAATAAATAGTACATTAGTTAATGATCCCTACCTATGTAATACAAAGATTAAACTTACCCCATTCATACTGGCACTCACTCACACCATATTCACGCGAATAGACTAAATTATAACTAACTTAATAATTAAACTCGTCAACCCGATACGTTACAACGACGCGACTTTTCCTATTCTGTTCCGAGCCTAATCTTCGACCTCCAAAATCAATCCGTCCTCTATGCCTGCCTAAAGCTAAGTGTCCCACTCACGCCTCTACCAGCACGTCGCCCATCTCTACCAATCTCCTTTTCAGTTCAGTTTTTTGTGCATCGCTTAATTGTTTTGGGTCTGGTTCGTGTTAGAAATCAGATATTCCAAACCTCTTTAGAATTACTTTTGTCTTGACAGCTTCCACTTTGAAAGGCAATTTATGAGCATCTTGAAAAGGTTGGGTTCGTGTTCCATAGTTTATGACATAGCCTGTCAAACCTGAAGGTCCGCGTCTCAATGTGTTCAACACATCTGGCCGGCCATGCGTAGCTTTAAAATATTAAAATATAGAGATAAATGACATGTAGTCACAACAGCAAAAGATATGGGACATTTTCTTTTAAATTTTTTAACGATTTCGTACGAAATTCAAACATGTCCCATGGGGAATTAGAAGAGTAAACAAACAAATTTTTTTCCAATACCATTCCACATTATTGCTGATCAAAATTGAATGGGTAGTATTTAAACGCAAATCAAAAAATATCCTTTTTCTACGCAATAAGATACCGAATTCCCATCAAAATTACTGATTGCACAGCAAAATATTCAACTCAAAATATCACTAAACACACTACAATTTATTTTCGCAGCGTACAGCGATTTTTCGAATAAGTCGACGTAGCCCCGCTGCGTGGCGCTCCTATTTCTGTCTGCAGGGTCAAAAGTAACCTAACACGAACGAGATGACGGGAGCTGAGTTCGCTCGCTTTGCTCGCTCACTTCAGCTCCCGTCATCTCGTTCGAACCTAACCTGTCCGTGTCGGGGTGCCCTAAGTTCCCGAGCTCGCTTCGCTCGCTTTTGGACTGATTCTTTGACCATAACTTATTCGTAGATCAGCTAAAATAGACTATGAAATATGGAAAATTTGCTGTGCAGTCAGTATTTATGCTATGTATGTAGTATTTTTGTACAAAAATAAATTAACATTTACAACATTTTCATTATGAGGAAAAAAGTAATGTTGTATTGATGTATAATTTCGTTTTATCTGCAGTTTGAGTTTTGTTAAACATGTAGTTTATTTGTAGTGAAGTAAGTTATTAGATGTAAATAAGAATATAAATGATGAGTATGTATTGATAGGCGATTATTTATTTGATATGCAATTTATAATATCCCAAATTGAATTAGGTGCCTTCATATTACATTTCCAGAATTCGCCCATAGGGAGAATTATATTTCAGAATATTAATATTGGCAACGTCGTCGACCCACCCGAATCTTGTATAGGGACTTTCAATAAAATATATTACGCTGAAATATACTCGACATTCCCTGTTCTATTATACTTTTATAAGCCTTCGGAGAGATCGTTGAATTGGATGTTTATATTATATTAAGTCTATTTGGCTTAGTTTCATAAATTTGTAAAGTATCGTAGATAAAATAAGCTAAGGAAGGTGTGAATGTCCGAGGCTTAATATATAACTTTAAACCCACATAATAATATTATAACTATCACTAGCTTTTTCCAGCGGCCTCACTCGCGTTAATGTCGGAAATTATCCCAAGGGGACGTACTTACTGTAACTGTCTATAATCTACCCGTGTGCCAAGTTTTATCCAAATCCGTTTAGGCGTGATTGATTATCAAATAACTGAACATTTAAAATGTCACAACTTAAAAATATGTATTATGATTAGGAAGGATGGTTATCGCAGGCGTTTTTTCTGTTCTGTGGTTATCGCGTACCAAATGCTGCAACGTGAACGAATTTAGTACCAGTTCATGTCAATAGATGTCGTTGAGTGTATCCAACATCGCATTACGATAAATTTTAAATTCTTCCTTATCACTTTAAATTCATATATTTTTTTATTAAATTCACTAACCATGCAAATAACAGGTATGAATGACATTGGCAAAATGAATATTACAGACTAAGAAAAATAAAATGAATATCCAGTAGACCTAAATCCAAAACACTACAAAAACAAAACAAATTGAGCTATATAGACCTACATTATTCGCACTGTTTATATATGGAACGTTTATATCTCTACATATTTTGTTATATATACCTAGATACATAGATATCAAGCAACGACCCTTGAAAGGACAGCAGATTTACAATACCCACGCAATAACGCAAATAACGTAGAATGATTTTATATCATCATCATATCAGCCGAAAGACGTCCACTGCTGGACATAGGCCTCCCCCAAGTGTCGCCACATTGACCGGTCCCGTGCGTCCCGCATCCAGCGAATCCCCGCCACCTTCACCAGGTCATCGGTCCACCTGGTGGGAGGCCTTCCAACGCATCGTCTTCCGGTTCGCGGTCGCCACTCCAGAACTTTTCTGCCCCATCGGCCATCCGTTCTGCGAGCAATGTGCCCTCCCCACTGCCACTTAAGTTTGGCAATCTCAGATTCGCGACGGTTTTACAGGTTGACGTGTACAACTGCCCATAGAATTTCTCGATCTCCCTCAGAAGCTCCAGTTTGGCGGATATGATCCTGCCATCGTCGGTCTTCAGTTTCGTGAGCTGGCTCTGCCCAATAGACAGATCTCTTGCAAAGACCTTGGAGCCCTTATTCCGCTGAATTGCGTCTTTAATACGCTCAGTATTATAGCGGCGGAGGTCGCTTTTCAAGGTATTTGAGATCCGTCGATTTTATATAGATCTTCTTAAATCACTTTTACAGGGATCGAAATGTAGGCAACGTTTCAAACGTGGCAAACGGCGAATAAATCCTTAATTTTACGCGTATATTCCCCAAAAATATGCAAATTCAATATTGCTCACAGTGAAAATAGGGAATATAAATCAAAGCGAAGTGCGAAGATCTTCGTTTTCGATTAAAGGAATAACTTTTGGCAAGCCACCGCGAAGCCTCGGGTAAGCTGTGAGGGTGAGACATTTAGTTACTATTTAAACACCCGCTATATGCTGGCAGGTCTATTTATTATTATTCAGCCCGTGGATAAAGACGTGAATGATTTAGTGGATTCAACTCTCTTACCAATGGATTGTTATCTATTTTTAGCATGTATTATTTATCTGTGACTGTGAGGTCAGACGGGTAAATTTGTACTTTAAGTTCTTCCGTCTTGTTTACACTAGATATGCTACATAAATACATACGTAGTTACTGACAATTTACCTAAGCTGTAAACTGCTGTAAACTTATTTGTGTAAGGTGAAAAATCGCCTTGACCGACACGTGCAACATTTAATAAAAAAAACGTGCTTGAACGTGGAAATGCGGATACCAGCCCGTTATACACGTGCGACACTTGTGACATGTGTAATACGTGTGATATACGTCTTATTTGCAATACGTGCGACATGTGGAACACGAGCGACATTTGAGATACAAGCATTTTGCACGTGCAATTGTGATAAAAAATCTGGTTGAATATGTATGTTATCTCTAGTACAGAAACTATCTTAGTACCCTTCATGCTCTACGTGCGGTTACAAACATCTTTCTATGAGCTAGCTATCCTGCCTGTCGAGAAACTAATTATTGCAGGAAAAGCTCTGTTTATTGCGTTCCCTTATTGCTGCTTTATTTACCGGTCCGTAATGACGCGGGATTCTCTCTGCAGACGTGATGTGAAATTGAATTATTTTCAAATTCGTAGCCTCTGGCCTTTAGCAATTTGTCCGCTTTTATTTCAAACGTAGAAAGAATACCAGCGCGCGAATAAATTGTAAGTTTGATCTTGATTTCAAATCGCAAGAATATTAAAGTCATATCTACTGTATCTTCTAGTTTATCAGGTTTCGGGTGGTTATAAAAAATATTTACGAGAAGGTAAGTAGGCATTCTACCAATAAACCAGACCAATTTATTTAATAGATAATAAATTGCCAATAACAATACCAACACTCGCAATAATTGGCACCAACGGTAGGTATTGGTAATGTTTGGTACCACCGAGATCATTTCATTGTCGACTCATCATCATACCTATGTACTTAAAAACTAATTAATTTTGCGAGACTATAAATTGAAAGATCTTTCTTAGAACGATTGAAAGAAGTTTCTGGTCGTTACGTTGACTCTATCAATTTTGGCCCATACATTGAGGCAAAGGCTCAGTGGGCTGCCAAAAAGTTGGGTTTCCTTGCAAAGGTGAGAAGGTACTTCAAGGCCGGCACAGCTGCTCAACTTGTATCAAGCGCAAGTTCGATCGTGCATGGAGTACTGTTTTCATCTCTGGGACGGATCTGCTAAATACCAGCTTTATACACTAGAGTCAATCGAAAAGTGGGCCAAGAGGCTCATCGGCATTAAGGCACTGGTCAAGTCGAAGCTCCAGTGCCTTGAACATTGTTGCCGAGTTGCCAGTGTGTCAGTTTTTAAACTTCGGGGAGTAAGCGATGGAATTGTACGATCAAGTTCCACTTAGCCCGTTTTATCATAGGACTACCAGACGTACCGCGATGTGCCATCGGTACATGGTGAACATCCCACATATACGCACAAAACATTTTGGCAACACTTCTATTATGCGTACAGCTAAGGAATGGCATTCCCTGCCGGTGTCTGTGTTTTCCGACAACTACAATCTTCGATAGAGTTCTTTAAGTCATTCGTGAATAGGTTATTTCAAGGCAAGCATGTGTCTCCGTCAACCGCATCATTGCTTACCATCACGTGAGATAGTGGACAAGCGCGAGCCTATAGAAAATAATAACAAAATAAAAAGTAAAAATTTTATGGACTTGTGAGTTTAGTACCTACTAGTTACACTCTAGGACTTAATGGTAGTACAATATTAATACAGTAACACTTATCTATGCCAACAACACATTTTCCACAACCATGGAGCTATCTCCTGAAATAAGAGATTGCGGCAATCATAGAGTACCTAATTGAAAAAGACGCCTGTTGTTTATCACAAATACTAAATAAATGATACAATGATCGTCAATAAGTTAAAAATGGCATGACATTGAATATAGCCTTAGACGTCTCAACTGGAACAGGCTTAATCGTCTTTAATGCTATAGCGAAAAGTGTTCTTCTAAAGATTTCGTTTTCTTTTCAAGCTCAGAACCCTCAAAAACGTAGTCTGAAAAAAGTTAGCAATGTTTTCGTTGCTTAGTGATATATTATCTTTTTGTTGGATAACATGCTAATCTAGATGGTTTATTTGGAAAAGAAGCTACAAATTTAGACAATTGTGTAAGGAATAAAATTGTAAGTGAGCCAAAGATATTGGCTTCCTGAAAATGAGGGCATGGTAGTGAAAACTTATTATATAGATAGATATGAAATATTGTGTTACGCAAAAAGTGTTTTTTCAGTCAACTGTAATAACTTTTCGTTTGCTCAGTAAGCAGTTTGTGAGCTTTTCAATTTGGTTCAGTAAGTTCGTAAACATAGAGGCGGCGCGAGGTGACGATGAAATTCAATTTTAATGATTTGTTCTTGGATGGCTACCTGATTATTTTATGTACTTTTCTTACTTGAGAGTGTTCAGAGTCGCGGAGAGCTAACGGAATATGTAATATATCAACGATATAAAGGAAATAGCGATTCGAGAAAAGGGAAAATGATATAGAGTTAACATTAAATAAAAAATGTACCCATTGCTTTAAATAGGAGTTATTGTCCCGAGCCCGAAATCTGCTATTCCACGACCCCTTCCATGTACGAGTATCTAATGTTTCCAGTAGCTTAATGATTACTTCTCCATTAATCCATGTCTTTTCACCCGACTGTGTTATTATTATTAAGACTGATGATGACAACATTGTCATAGGCCAGTCTACAGTTATGCAAAGCATCACATATTAGCTCACTACTACAATATAATCGCTCACATTCTAACTATGTTGCATTGTAGTGTGTTGTTTGCTCCCAATCCGTGTAAATACTCGTGCGGGATGCTCCGTACCCTTATTACATAACTTAATATAGGCTTTGATTTAGAGGTTCGATATCATTCAGTATAACCTTTTTATTGTCTGGTACACATGCTTATTACTAATAAAATGTTGCTTATTAACATTTTCTCTTTAGAACTTTGTACCTATTTCAATTCAAGCTGTATCAACCATTTACTACAGCAGCGATTCGTATTTTAAGAACGATTTTTATAAGACTCATATTTGCTCAAACTTGATCAATACGTTGAGGTTGAGGTCAAGCGCACGCTATTTGCACGAGTTTGGGCGAGCTTAGTTTTTTATATGACTCTTTTACCCACGACTATATCAGTTTGAGTGGCAATGAACTTGCAATAGGTTCATAGTACCCAGGTGCTCTTGAAATTTATAATAAATCGTCCAGCTATGTATTGATGATGTCAGCGCGTTGAGTTGCGAGCGCTAAGTGTCGGTACGGATGAGGGAGGGAAAATCCACCCTGATTTCCACTTTCACAGCATCAAAGCTTCAGTACTCCGGCCGCTGCCGTAGCGAGTGGACGTGTGCTCTGTGTCAGTTGTTCTCGTGATCTCAAGTGCAAATGCGATGTCGAGTGTTAACGTGCGGAAATAAAGTGTAGTGAGTGATACACGGAATGTTCTTTGTTCATCAGGGGTAAACATCACTGGCGATTAAAATGTAAGTCAATTTGTTTTACCTTTTGCAATACTTAATTATTTCTTAATTATTTCTTAATTACTATTTAATCGTGGTTAAAATTCACATTTGACTGGCAAACTACCCTGCTGTAGCCAGGAATCATAAAATAAAAAAATATGCTCACGATTGCCCAAATAGGGCAAAATATAAAGAGAATGGATAAATATAGGAAAGATCTTTATGCAACCGGCCAATGTTCAGTAACATATGAAACTAGATACTTATTTATTAAAATCTCGACACTGTTTAGCGATTGCTTAGCACCCTCTTTAGTCAAATTTTCAGTTCCTAAACAACTTGAAATTTTTTATAAATGAAGCCCGAGTCTCTGTTGTCAATTTTCCAATCCTAAATATTTTATTTTGCAAAGACATTTGCCATGATTCTTTATTACAAGTTCTATAAAATTAATTCGTGTCCGTGAAATTTCGGTTCCGAAGTAGCCGTAGTACTTCTTGTAGGAAAGTTACGCACTACATCTAAAATCTATCAAAAGCAAATCATAATCTGCCTAATTTAGTACATCATAATCTACCTACTAAGACAATTCTAAACAAAAATCATATTCAAAACCTAAAAAATTAGTATATAATTTTCACATGATTAAAAGCATAACGAAAATCAGTTTTTTATTGATTTATGAAGTGAAAGGTTGACTCAACAAACACGCGTGTAAAAAAACCAAACGTTCTTGGACGAATTTTTTGACGCCAATCATCCATTTTCTTTTTATACGCGCTTGTATATAAATAGGTTCCTATGTTATGTTTAACTTTATACTTTTATTTTCAAAATAAAATAAATAAATCAACGTATTCAAGTAAGTAGAATTTCATAAATATTTATGATTTATTTGAATAACTGCAATACCGTAAAAGAGTTCCAGCCGTTGACATTCTATGTGCAATATATAAAGTAAAAGTCGAAAATGTTTAAGATTTGGTCATCAATGTACTACTGTACATTTTGTTTCAAACCCATTAATTACATTTTAAACTTTTTGACAATTGTTACCAATCGTTATAGCTCGTATTTAGTGTAACCCAAAGTGTTTTAGATCTATCAATAGTAGAAATTTATTTTTCGATGCATGTTCCACTGAATCTGCTTGGGCGTCTCCAATGAAATAATAATAGTACCGTTGATTGTATTGGATATGTTCCCAGAAGCATGATATAATCTAGGAAACCTGTTCAATTATACATTGAATACCTTTTATTGCGCTGAATATAAATTGATGCGCAGTATCTATCATACGATTAAATTTTTGATCAAAGGCAGTACCTATCTGTCACATTATTTTATCAGAAATCAAAACTGGTGAAATGCTTTAGTTTTCTAGATTACAATGGTATAAACAGACACATTGGCAATGGCCTTTGTTTACCATGAACAGACACTAGATATTAATAGTCTGCGAAACTTGACAATGTATTAACAGCTCCGGACACAACACATCTATCGAGTTGGAACCCGTACAATGCTTGTTTCGTTAGCTAACTGTTATTATTGTTTCGAACAGAGCAGTCGTGTGATGAAGCCAGTGCTATGTTGCCGAACAAAAGTCACTATTTATGTACAACAGATGATTGATCATTCGTGCTGAATGATGTTGATATTATTATACAGTTGTAGAACGGCATTGTCGTGAGCGTAGGTAGGTTAGTAAGTGGATTGTACTCAGCAATCTATGAAGTATCCGTATAGCGTCATAATACTTACTGTAAGGACGACTTTGTCGAATCATCGAGTGCTTTGTAATTCATTACTAGCTATACATCTAGCATTACCTCACATAAACCATGTATCGCGCAATGTAATGCCACATTTAGTGATTGTTAACTACCTCAACTATAGACTAGCTCAATTGAGATGATTGATGGCAATTATCATTATTGTTCTCGCTAAACTTCTTGGCCGCCCTGAAGTTGGCTACAATGGCTGCGCAATAGTAAATCTCATACAAAAACAGCACCTGCTTGCTGGGTGATGGTTTTGTGAGAAGATGGATTAAAGATAGATTAGTAAATAAATGTATATTACTCGCAACAAAATACAGAAGTAAACACTGTAAATATCCCGTTTCGAATGTTAATGTTAATTGTATATTCTTTGTAAATTTTTACTTCTGTAAGTATTTTTTTGTTGTTGTTATTTTCTGTTTTTGTTTTGTATACTTTTTCATGGTTTTGTTATCTCGTGTGTTTTATTTTAATTCGATTTTATTTGTATATAGATATATTTTATTATGTCTAATTTTTGTAATATTTGATTTAGTGTTTTTTTTGTTGTATGTTTTCTTGTGTTATTTGCTCTGTATAACTTATCATGTATACTTTAATAAATAAATAAATCGGAATGCCAACGTCAGGGCGGCCCAGAAATTTGGCGAGAACTCTATGCGATCCTTGTTTGACTATACTTTTATAATTTTGTTTAAAATTCCGTTGAATCAATTAATTCGTAAGTGCAAGTTCAAAATAGGCTTGCTATGTGCCTGTAGTTTCTATCTATTGATCAAATCAATAGTGAAGAATTATTTAAGGTTCGAGCTCATGAAATAATACGCCTTACAGAAAGATTTCGCATCGACGTTGAAAAACTTATAATGGGCTTGAAATAATTAAGTTTCGGCGTTTTAATTTGCAAACTCAATTTTATATTTTGCCTGCAGAAGGTCGCCGCAACTGGCGGTTATGAAGATTAGACGGCAAATTGTCCCGTTATCTCAGAAAATATATAATTTCATTTGCAAGAAAATTCTCGTTTAAGTCTAGATTACCTAATGTAAGTAGAAATGCCTCCTTTGAACATTTGCGAGGAAATATACTCATTTTGAACAGGCTGTTGTGGCAAATTGTATTATTAGCAATAAAATTAAGTGCTTTACACAAATAGGCCCGGTATTGCAAAAGATAAGCCCTCGAAACTTTCTTAAATGAAGGTACTATGGGAGGTGTAATTACCTACTCCGACAGGTTTGACGATCTTTGGTTTGTCGGTCTGTCTACCACGTGCGTATTACTCGTAATTATTGTACAAGTCGAACTGATGTGAACTATTTATGTTATGTTTGTCACACGAAGTAATATTGTCGTCATAACATAATACAGGTTACAAGTGGGAGCATTGTATACTTCTGGCAAAATCTTTCGGCAAAATAATCGTATCTTTTTGGGTTTCCCGAAGCGTTGGGCAGACATGTATATGTAGTACACCGAAATTTTGCCAATTATGTTTTAAGACCCATGTAATAGTGGGAGAATCTATTACATTGCAATCAACAGGACAAAAAGCCAGACTCTGATCTGGTCCAATATGACTTTGCCCGAACCGGGATTCAAATCCGGGGCTTCAAAATTCAAATCGAAATTTAAATATATCATCATCATCATCATATCAGCCGAAAGACGTCCACTGCTGGACATAGACCTCCCCCAAGCGTCGCCACATTGATCGGTCCCACGCGTCTCGCAACCAGCGGATCCTATCCTATTAATATTAATTACTAGCTGTTGCCCGCGACTTCGTCTGCGAATTATTAGTAACACGAATTGCTTATTTTTTATATCGCGGCTTAATACTGTAGGTTTTCCATACAAACTTCAACCCCTCTTTCCACTCCCTTAAGTATGATTTCCGTAAGTATGTTTTGATAAAAACTATCC
Source organism: Orthosia gothica (assembly GCA_949775005.1). Taxonomy (NCBI): domain Eukaryota; kingdom Metazoa; phylum Arthropoda; class Insecta; order Lepidoptera; family Noctuidae; genus Orthosia; species Orthosia gothica. Next base: position 14,454,638 of record OX459053.1, on the reverse strand, counting down.
TATGTCCTGCCCAGGGTCTCAAAATATCGCTGAACCAAATTACATTTAAATCGGTTCAGCGGTTTAAGCGTGAAAAAGTATGCAGGGAGACAGACAGAGTTACTTTCACATTTATAATATTAACTCCGCCCGCGACTTCGTTCGTGTGATGGCAACCAAAAATAAGCTGTTATTAAACCAAATAAAAATGTGGTTTCGTAAAGTTCTACGGTTTATAGGTTTGGGATGATTCGTTATTTGACTTAAAGAATAATACATTTTAGGTTTAGGTTTTAAGGGGCGGATTTTAGTTTGAAGCGGACAAAGTAAAATTCGCCCCTTAAAACTTAATATACCCTTTTTCTCTTTTCAATTTTTTGTTTAATTTAGTTAGATTGCTCAGTAAGATATCTCAAAAAAAACTAAAATCACTTAACCCTATCAGGGGGGAGGCAGTTTTAAAAAACGTATTATGTAAATTTTGATTATTTACTTTATCTCCACGGAATTGGATTGTTCATACAAACAAATTGCCCCCTTTTCACCCCCTTAAAGGTTGACAGTTCAGTGGCTACTGCGAACCGGAAAACGAAAATCAGGAAATCCGACCTGTTCAAGGCTGCGGGAGTCCGGTGGATGCGAAACGCACAGGACCGATCAGTGTGGCGGCGCTTGGGGAAGGCCTATGTTTAGCAGTGGACGTTTTTTGGCTGAAATGGTTGATTTTCCGCAAATTCCTTCTTCGTGCTCCCCTAGATCCCTACATCAAAAACGAAACCTTGTCCAGTATGATTCATAACAAACTTTAACACCCACTTAATCCTATTTTGGAGGGTAGTTTCGAAAAAATATAATGACAACCTTTTATTGTTTACTTAGGTTGGTATTTATGTCAACTATCAAGTTTATTAACCCAAGACATAACATTCTTTAACAAAACGTTATCACCTGTTAAATCGTATTTTGGAGGCAGTTTCGAAAATCTAATAATATCAACCTTTATTGTTTGTTTAGGTTGGTATTTTTGTCAAGTATCAAGTTTATTAACCCAAGAAATAAGATTTAAAAAAAAAATTAACTCCCCCTAAATCGACTTTTGAGTGTAGTTTCTAAAAACTTATAATGACAACCTTTATTGTTTACTTAAGTTGATATTTATGTCCAGTTTATAGTTTATTAACTCAAGAAATAAGATTCTTCAAAGTATTTTGGGATTAGTTTAAAAAAACTAAGAATTTCAACCTGTATTGTTTACTCAAGAAGTAAAATTCATCAAAAAAAAAAACAAATCGTCTATTGGGGGTAGTTTTGAAAACTAATAATAACATCTTATTATTGCTTAAGTTTCAAGTTTATTAACCCAAGTAATATGATTATTCAAAAAAACTTTCAACACCCCCTAAATCTGTTTTGGGGGTAATTTCGAAAAACTAATAATAACAACCTTATAATTTATTTAAGTTAGTATTTGTGCAATGTTTCAAGTTTAGTAACCCATGAAATAAAATTCTTAGATACAATCTTCAAAACCCCCTAAATGGACTTGTGGGAGTAGTTTCAAAAAACTAATTATGTTAACCTTTATCATTTACTTAGATTACTATTTGTGCCAAATTTCAAGAATATTAGCTGAAGGAATTAGATTTTTCATACAAACTTTGTCCCCATTTTTCGCCCCTTTAGCAAACCCTTTCTTATCGGATGCCTACGTCACACAAAAACATACTCTCCAAGTTCCAGATCTCTACGATCAGCGGTTTAGGCTGTGTGTTGATCCGTCAGTCAGTCATTCAGGACAAAGCATTTTATATGTATAGAAGAAGATATATGGAGCAGAAGACTGGTCGGGTTTTTTGAGACGCAATTTCGTTTGGACCAAAAATTATTTTAGTATGAAAACGAATGCTGCTTAAATTACGCGACACAACACAAAAACCTAATACAGCGTAAATTACGCAACACTAAAACGTCACTCACAACTATGTTTACCTGAGACAAACGGTCCAGTTCGGTAGTTCCCCGTATTAGTGCCATTTGATTCTTCAAAGAAACTTTAACACCCCTAAATCTTCTTCTGGGGACAATTCCGAAAAACTAATGATACCAACCTTTATTATTTTTCCGAAGGAATAAGATTTTTCATACAAATAAATGTTTCCCTTTTAACCCCTTCAAAAGTTGAATTTCTAAAATCCCTGCTAAGTGCTCCCCTACATCTTAAAAAGAAGCTATGTGCAGTAAAAGTAATCAAAAATCTTTACCACCCCGAAATCGTATTTTAAGGGTAGTTTCGAAAAACTAATAATGAAAACCTTTATTTTTTATTTAGGTTGGTATTTAAGCAAAGTTTCATATTTATTGACCCAAGAAATTAGATTCTTCAAAAAAAATTACATCCCCTAAATCGTCTTTTGGAGGTAGTTTCAAAAAGTAATAATAGCAACCTTAAGGTTAGTATTTGTGGCAAGTTTCAAGTTTATTGACCCTAAATATCAGATTTTTCAAAAACACTGTAATACCTCCAAAATCGTCTTTTGGGGGTAGTTGCAAAAAACTAATAATGTCAACCTTTATTGTTTATTTAGGATGGTATTTATGTCAAGTTTCATGTTTATTCACCCAAGAAATCAGATTCTTCAAAAAATTTAACATCCCCTAAATCATCTTTTGGGGGTAGTTTCGAAAAACTAATAATGAAAGCCTTTATTGTCTATTTAGATAATTAGATTCTTAAGAAAAAAAAATTACATCTCTAAATCGTCTTTTGGGGGTAGTTTCAAAAAATAATAATAGCAATCTTTATTGTTCATTTAGGTTAGTATTTGTGCCAAGTTTCAAGTTTATTGACCCAAGAAATCAGATTTTTCCAAAACACTGTAATTCCTCCTAAATCGTTTTTGGGGGTAGTTGCAAAAAAATAATAATGACAACCTTTATTATTTATTTAGGATGGTATTTATGTCAAGTTTCATGTTTATTCACCCAAAAAATCAGATTCTTCAAAAAAAAATTAACACCCCTAAATCGTCTTTTGGGGGTAGTTTCAAAAAATAATAGTAGCTACCTTTATTATTCATTTAGATAAGTATTTGTGGCAAGTTTCAAGTTTATTGATCAAAGAAATCTGATTTCCCATACAAACTTCAACACCCCCTAAATCATCATTTGGGGATAGTTTCGAAAAACGAATTATGTCAATCTTTATCATTTACTTAGAATACTATTTGTGCTAAGTTTCAAGAATTTTTCATTGAATTAGATTTTTCATACAAACTTTCAACCCCCTTTTTACCCTCTTAGGGGTAGAATTTCCAAAAATCCTTTCTTAGTGCACACTTACGTTACTTGGAGAACCTTTCTGCCAAATTTCATGCTTCTAGGCTTAGCAGTTTTGGCTGTGCGTTGATTGATCAGTCAGTTAGTCAGTCACCTTTCGCTTTTATAGATATATATAGATAGATTACTTTCTTTGCTCAGAAGTGTAGCGCAATACAACTAGAGTAACAAAGTAGTCAACATCGTCCATACAAAGTTGAAACAATCATTCCTACAGATAGCACTCTAAATATAATATTTTTTGAAGCGAAACTGTGTATCTGGAACTTGTTCAGTCAGGGTTGGTAGTACAATACAAACAAATACACATATATCACGCTTCGGATCCCCAGGAGTGTACTACATTATTGGGGAAAGAGTGTTAGACCCGTTTGTGGTTATTAATCTCTTGGTAATGGTTCAGTAAGTATATTGATTGTTATAAATATACAAGGATTCTGTGTTTGAGCTTGGTTTAGTTGACTATAACATGATTTTATAATTTTTATTAAGTATATGAAAATATGCGGTGGATGCGAAACGCTCAGAACCGTATGTAGCGACACTTAGAGGAGGTATATGTTCAGCCTTGTACGTATTTTGGCTCAAATGTTGATAGATAGTGACTTTTTTCAACTGTTTCTAATCAAGTTAAGTAATTAATAAAAATCTCAATAATGGATGTGTGCTACATTAAGGCTAATTGGTTTAGTTGCATCACCATATTATTGCTCACAAAACAAGACAAGCAAGGTTCAAGTCATCATTGAAGAATTGATAAGGTGCCAATTATGCAGGTATGCATTGAAAACGCCGATACACACCTGTACCATATACTGATAAATAGGTTCAAATTTATTCTACGTAAGATCTTAGATCAGGACGTAGAAAAAAAAGGAAAAATTCCAAAAGATTTTTAACACATTAAGTAACTCCGTTGCTGACTCGTAGTCACACCAGATTATCACACCAGTGTGACAAACAGGATTTTTTTTCTCGTTTGTCACACCACTGATTTTTCCACACCATTTATTCCTAACTAGTGCTGTCCTAGTTATACTAAATGGTTTTTCAACCTTATCGACTCGTAGTCACACCAGTCACACCAGTGTGACAAACAGAATTGTTTTTCTTGTTTCGTTTTTTTCAATAAGGGCGCGTTGAAATGAATTAAAAGAAGCTGTGTGTAAGGTATTAACAAATTTCTTTTTTATTTAAAAGGCTTACATATGCCATTAAGTGTGGCATATGATATGACATCGTTAAAATGCCCGCCTCGGCTATTTAGTAGCACGGATCCGAGTGGTCCAATTTTCAATGACTCTTCTGCACAATAGTACATTATTACCTCATATTGCTTCTGCATAGATCCGGCTGAATTTGAGCAATGCCCATGACATCGGTCGATTGTGGTTTGTTTGCATAGACCTGTGACTTCAAAAAAAACCCTACAAGAAAAGGTCTAGCGGCGTCAAACCGCATGTCCTTGGTGGCCAATTCACATCAGCTCTGCGAGAGATAACCATATGCTCGAATCGCTAATGCAGATTTTTTATCATTTGAACGTGCCGTTCAATCGTGTAACTTGCCATGGTGATTTGGCATAAGTAACTGAATAATAAATTATTATCAGTATTATTCAATCAAAAGGAAATTTAAATCGAAAAAAAAGAGGGTTCGACCAAACTGATAAATATAATTTTATCATTTCCTGCCAATTAAAACTTTTAAATGGTGAAATATCATTGGGACATTTCCTTGAAACATTGCGATAAAAACGTAATTTGAAGGTTTTAATTCGCCCGCGCCCTCCAAAAATTTCAAATTCCGTTTTTAACGCAATGTTTCAAGAAAATGGTCGGTCCTTCTTTTATTTCGATATCAATTTCCTTTTGATTGAATAATACTGTTAATAATTTTAGTATGGTTAGGTTGCATTATCATATGAACCACTGGACATCCACAGCTGAACATAGGCTATAAGCTTGCACTACTTACCACAAAATATGATCTATAATTCCATTTGTATTAGTTTTATTTTGTCTTTACTAAGAAATGAATACACTTTGTACCTTATTATGAAAAAGTTGGCAGAAATATAACTAAAAGTAGAAAATCTAAATAGTCGGCAAAGAACGAAAGTCGGCAAACGCCGATCAGCAGATCGACTTTATTAGAATGTATAGGTACTGCACTAGCAATTATCGTATACATGGTGTGGAAAAATCAGTGGTGTGTCAAACGAGAAAAAAAATCCTGTTTGTCACACTGGTGTGATAATCTGGTGTGACTACGAGTCAGCAACGAGTAACTCGAGTAAAGTGCGCTGGTTGATAGTGACATCGTGTATTAGTTGATACGACACCCACCTGCTTACTACCGCTTACCAGAGCGGTAGTATTGCAGTTTCACTCTTCCATCCACGCAGCTGAGTTTTTTGAAGCTTTTATGTTCAAAAATGAATTGGTTGGTTTATTTATCGCGTATTTTGGGTTTAAAGTAACATCAAGCTTTCATATTTTGACAGCTTGACCCAGAAGTAAGATAAAGGTGGCATTTAAGGTAGGCATTGAGGAATTTCAAATAACATCTGGTATCTTAATCTCTACTTAATCGGCTACACGAATGTTGTGATAGCTAACTGTTCAATAATACACTAACATTTCAATACATTGTCAAAAGTGTTTCTACTGCACCTGGTTATAATACACTACTACGTAATTTATATACACATTAATGACATGAGTCATTTGTTTACTTTTGACGTTGATTACAATATTTACATTCATTAATGATAGTAATGACCCACGTATAATTTATGTTTTGCTGTAGTTTGTCATGCGGTAGTTTGTTTATTTTGTTGATTGCAAACTTAAAATTACCGGAAACACTCACACACAAGCCTGGCACTTGCCATGAGAGTTTGTTATACTAATGTACTATGTATTTACATATTTATAGTTCCTAAATATACCTTTGTGGGTAGGTAAGGTATGTTAAGCTAAAGAAAAAGTCAAACTAAAGAAAGTAAGCAAGAAAATCTCCAGTGGATGTCTTTCCATTATGTGTTGGTTAACACCAACACATAATGGAAAGACATCCACCATCGATTGTCTTCCAGTAATGAGACAAGTTCGGTAGTTACTGGTGCTCCAAGTTTGTTAGCGTTATGTGTCTTTATTAAGCAATCCAAGGAATAAATAAGCCAAGCAAATTAAATAGTGAGAGTCACCATCTAATTAAATTTAGTTGGTCTACAAACATTGACAATCCAATTACAATTTGATGATATACGTGGGACACTCAGAAAGTTTTGCGAAACTAAAAAAAATTGTTCTATACGTACATATATTTTTATTAAATCTTTTCAAAGTACTTTCCACCAGCCTCTATACAAAGATTCATGCGCCTAAACCAGTTTTCAAAACACTTTTTCCAGTCCGTTGAGACACCTCGTTTACAGCCTGCTCGAACGCAGCCAGCGCATCTTCCGGCGACGAAAATTGTATCCCTTTGAGCTGATTTTTTATTTTTGGGAATAAAAAGAAGTCACACGGTGCTAGATCAGGGCTGTAAGGAGGGTGACCCAGGAGTTTGACTGGCGTGCTGTCCAGGAAGTCCCTCGTTTTGAGTGCGGTGTGCGCAGGTGCATTGTCGTGGTGGAGCAGTAGCCCGCGGAGCCCTGTGTTTGGTCGCTTGTTGCTTATAACAGAGAAAACTTCTGGCAAACATTTGGTAGTATACCATTCGGCATTAATGCTTCTTTGATCCCGTAAGGGAATTGATACCAAGTGGCCAGTCAAATTAAAAAAGCTAGCGATCAAAATCTTACCCCCGCTTCTAGATCGCTTCACTTTGGTAGGCGTTGGCTCATTTTGAAACACCCAAACAGTCGACTGGCGCTTGGTTTCTGGGTCGTATTGATAAATCCAGGACTCATCACCTGTAACGATGTCGTAAACACGCCGAGACGAGCCTGCTTCAAATTTGTTAAGCATATCACGGCACCATTCCACCCGGGCCTGCTTCTGAGCATCGGTGAGGTTGTGCGGCACCCAGCGTGATACTATCCTCCTCACGCGAAGATGGCTGTGTAGAATCTCGTGAACGCTTCCCGATCCAATCTTCAATATGTGTTGAATCTCCTGATATGTAATTCGCCTATTGTCTTGGATTAAATTTTTCACTGCTAGCACGTTTTCTTCGGTAACAGCCGTCAAAGGGCGACCGCTTCTTTCGTCCTCCCCCAAAGTTGGTCGACCGCGCTTGAATTCGTTATACCAACGATACACGGTTGCCTTGGAAGGGCCTTCATCCATGAATGCCATTTGAAGTCTATCGTACGATTCATCCGGTTTCAGGCGACACTTGAAATCGTATAAAATCATAGCTCTAAAATGTTCCCGGCGCAGATCCATATTTCAGTGAGACACAATACTTTGAATTAACTCGCAAAAAATGTGGAGGGAAATTTTGAAATTGGAACTTACTTATTTTTACTTATAAATAATCATATTTTCGAAAAACATTATAACTGGCCAGTCTCCCATATATAAAAACTTTTTTTCGCAATACTTTCTGAGGGGCCTGGTAATTATCTACAATCACTTAATAGAAAATGGATTAAGCTCTCACAGTTAGAGTTACCGCGTGATGTGAACATGAGTGTCACATGATGATAATTGGATTTTGGAATATATTTGCGTTTATGTGCAAATTTACACAAACGTGTGGGTGCACTACGCAGTAATAAACAAACGAAGTGCTAATGTGCGGCTGAACTATGTATTAAAAAACATCAAACATTTCTCTCCCTGTCAGAACGCATCATGACACGTTTTCAATCTTCTTCAGACAGAGAAGAGTTCTCGTAGAATCGTTTAGTGGTCACACTCCATTGCTATAGTAACTCCGTGTTTCACAGACAATCTAACGCTGTTTTATTTAGCTGTGATTCGATCGCGGAATTAAGGGTTATATAAATATGAGATAGCTAAGCCATATTTGTTGAGAATGGCTTTGTATAAGAATTAAAATCCATAAAGTGTATAGCCGAAATTAGCATTAGTGGCTTTTGTATTAAATGGTATCAATTTATTCTGCTGCGCTGGAGGACGTCTTCAAGGTTCTGGACTGGAAGGGGCTTGGCATCAACGTTAATGGCGAGTACATCACTCACCTTCGGTTTGCCGACGACATAGTGATCATGGCTGAGACCATGGAGAGCCTCAGTAAAATGCTCGATGACCTTAGTAGAGCTTCCGAAAGAGTGGGTCTAAAAATGAACATGGACAAAACCAAGGTCATGGTGAACGCCCATGTAACACCCACTCCTATCAAGATCGGAGAGTCAGCACTCGAAGTTGTAGACGATTATGTTTACTTGGGACAAACGGTCCAGTTGGGTAGGTCCAACTTCGAGAAAGAGGTCAACCGTCGAATCCGACTCGGCTGGGCGGCGTTCGGGAAGTTGCGTGGTATCTTCTCGTCCAATTTACCGCAGTGTCTCAAGACAAAAGTCTATGACCAGTGTGTGTTGCCAGTGATCACCTATGGGACCGAGACGTGGTCGCTCACAATGGGCCTTATCAGAAAGCTTAAAGTCACCCAAAGGGCAATGGAGAGGGCTATGCTCGGAATTTCCTTGCGTGATCACGTCAGAAATGATGATATCCGCAGGAGAACCAAAGTTACCGACATAGCCCGAAGAATTGCCAAACTTAAGTGGCAGTGGGCAGGGCACATTGCTCGCAGAACGGATGGCCGATGGGGCCGAAAAGTTCTGGAATGGCGACCGCGAACTGGAAGACGATACGTTGGAAGGCCTCCCACTAGGTGGACCGATGACCTGGTTAAGGTTGCGGGAAGGCGCTGGATGCGAGACGCACGGGATAGGTCAATGTGGCGACCCCTGGGGGAGGCCTATGTCCAGCAGTGGACGTCTTTCGGCTGAAATGATGATGATGATGATGAATTTATTCAGCAAAATGAAACGTATTATATTACAATCAGAATCTTTATTGAACAAATTCTCTATTGTTGCCTGAACAAGGCATCCATTATGATTGTTGAACTAATCTACGTTTTCGCTGTCAGTCGGTTTTGGCTAGAGAGAAAAACATTAATTGGTAACAATAGCAAATACGAGCGGAATTGCTTAACAGTTTGGCTGCCAGAGAACGAGACACAATAGAAAATGTATTGTTTTTCGGGCATCTGGCAGCCAAACTGTTAAATCAGTTTTTAGGCTATCAAAGCATTTAGGTTTTCACACAAACCTACGAAGTCTGAAAAAAAATTTGGAACGCTTCCTAATTAGTGCACGTCAGTTTGCCTATAGAAACACATTGCGTGCGAAGTATTCTCTGAGAATTGTTAATTGTTATATGAAATGATTACATCGATGTTATTAATAGGCGCAAATTATGTGCCGACAGCATATCAGGTGCAATCATTAGTCACCTACACGGAAATCAATTACTAAGTGTTTAAGTAAACTAATCACGGCACAGAAGTGGCTTCAAGATTTAAATAGCAGACAGCTCTCGTGTTAGATATTAGACACAGTGTAGTTGGAACACGTCGGTGGTTTGAGAAAGCTTTCGGGAGAAGGTTATCTAAATCGTAAATTTTAAATTACGTAATCCTTAACTAGTTAATCGCCCATGTGATAAATATAATAGATATTGACTCGAAGGTTCAACTAAAGTATGAAGGTGCCTACAACATTTTCCCTGCGACCTCAAGTCATTTGACCTCGACATCTATAAAAGCCGTTAGGACGCTTGTATTTTCTCGGGTCAACGCGAACTAATTTCCTCTGGACATTCTCTCACGGCCACTCAAAGGTTTACTACGGTCTAGCTAGCTAGACTCACGTGGGGTGCCAATGTAATTAATAAGGTCAGACTTCACTAACTAGACCTTGTTTAATAAATGAGCCTACCAGGGACTTTGTTTGCGAAATATCTGAAGTAACTTTATGCCCACGTTATAAAATCAAAACAATCAACACTTCGAAAGCAAGTTTATTGAAATTATAACATGAAAATATAATAAAAATAACCATTTCGGAAATTTTAATTTATAATCTCATTTAAAACAACGGATATTGGATCTTATCTTAAATGCAATAGTACTGAGAACTGCTTTCAGCTACGTAAAGTCTATTCTGTATAATAATGCAGTAATTGAATAAAGATAAATGAGCCATCGAAGCAAACAGGTAAATGAACGTGGCAATGTATGAAATGGCTATTTAATCTACACAATTATTTGGTCTTAAACGTCAGTGTTTCACGTGAAGCTGATGACATGATTGTATTCGTATGATACAGATGATGATTGACAGTGTATGTACGTAGGTATAAATCTTCTATTTTATTTTACGAGACGTTCACATAGTTATTCAGAACATAAAGCAGTGGTCACGGTCAGTGCTCTGAGTGTAATTGTTGCATACACGTGTTGCAGTATTTATAATCATTACCAGGCCCCTCAGAAAGTATTGCGAAAAAAAGTTTTTATATATGGGAGACTGGCCAGTTATAATGTTTTTCGAAAATATGATTATTTATAAGTAAAAATAAGTAAGTTCCAATTTCAAAATTTCCCTCCACATTTTTTGCGAGTTAATTCAAAGTATTGTGTCTCACTGAAATATGGATCTGCGCCGGGAACATTTTAGAGCTATGATTTTATACGATTTCAAGTGTCGCCTGAAACCGGATGAATCGTACGATAGACTTCAAATGGCATTCATGGATGAAGGCCCTTCCAAGGCAACCGTGTATCGTTGGTATAACGAATTCAAGCGCGGTCGACCAACTTTGGGGGATGACGAAAGAAGCGGTCGCCCTTTGACGGCTGTTACCGAAGAAAACGTGCTAGCAGTGAAAAATTTAATCCAAGACAATAGGCGAATTACATATCAGGAGATTCAACACATATTGAAGATTGGATCGGGAAGCGTTCACGAGATTCTACACAGCCATCTTCGCGTGAGGAGGATAGTATCACGCTGGGTGCCGCACAACCTCACCGATGCTCAGAAGCAGGCCCGGGTGGAATGGTGCCGTGATATGCTTAACAAATTTGAAGCAGGCTCGTCTCGGCGTGTTTACGACATCGTTACAGGTGATGAGTCCTGGATTTATCAATACGACCCAGAAACCAAGCGCCAGTCGACTGTTTGGGTGTTTCAAAATGAGCCAACGCCTACCAAAGTGAAGCGATCTAGAAGCGGGGGTAAGATTTTGATCGCTAGCTTTTTTAATTTGACTGGCCACTTGGTATCAATTCCCTTACGGGATCAAAGAAGCATTAATGTCGAATGGTATACTACCAAATGTTTGCCAGAAGTTTTCTCTGTTATAAGCAACAAGCGACCAAACACAGGGCTCCGCGGGCTACTGCTCCACCACGACAATGCACCTGCGCACACCGCACTCAAAACGAGGGACTTCCTGGACAGCACGCCAGTCAAACTCCTGGGTCACCCTCCTTACAGCCCTGATCTAGCACCGTGTGACTTCTTTTTATTCCCAAAAATAAAAAATCAGCTCAAAGGGATACAATTTTCGTCGCCGGAAGATGCGCTGGCTGCGTTCGAGCAGGCTGTAAACGAGGTGTCTGCGGCGGACTGGAAAAAGTGTTTTGAAAACTGGTTTAGGCGCATGAATCTTTGTATAGAGGCTGGTGGAAAGTACTTTGAAAAGATTTAATAAAAATATATGTACGTATAGAACAATTTTTTTTAGTTTCGCAAAACTTTCTGAGTGTCCCACGTACTACTGTTTTCACCTTGAGTGACATATTAGTGGGTACTGGAAATAGTATACGGTTGTAGCAATAGGTATTAATTATTTATTTGTATCACAGTCTACTGCTTCACAAATTCTTTTATGTGATCTTAATTAGGTGTTTATTATCTCTACTACCTCATCACATAGTGTCGTGTGGTAGATACTGAAAGTGTGTTCCAGTCTTTTCACTGACCTTCATTTATGCTGGATTTGTGATCATTCAGCTAGGTTTTCAAACTGTACGTGTTTGGATGCTACTTATCACATAAAATTATTATATCGTCGTAAAAATACAGGCGTGCTAAAATCTGCTTTGCAAACTGTGTGTTTGGAAGTGACATAATATTATATCGTCGAAAAAATAAAGGCGTACTACCTGCTGACAAGTTCATATTTATTTTTTTGCAAAAATGTTTTGCTTTAGAAGTCAGCAAAATGATGTTATTGGCCATAAATCTTTCAATATTATAAACCCTTACGTGTAGGGATCCTCTGTTGTTTTGTGTATTATTGGGCATTTTCAGTTTCTCAGTTCGTACGGACGATATGATTGTATGCTCGGTATCCATTTCCCATACGGGTCTAGTGCTATTTCAGTTCTGATTGTATGAAATAACCGCAATCTAGAGAAGACTGGATTGTGGTTGTTTGTAACACAGGAGGGTCCTGTGTTACAAACAACCACAATCCAGTCTTCTCTAGATTGCGGTTATTTGTATGCTGAAGATTGCGAGACAATAGATGCACATTCACATTACTTTAATCCACTGAATACATAGACATACAATTACCGTAACATAATAGGAAAAATCAGTTGTAATGAACTCAAAATATTTATATAGGTATGTGAACATTTGTTCTTAGGGCAATACTCAGGATCGTAAATAAACTCTGCTGATTTCATAATGTTGTTTATAATAATAACAATAATTTATTTTAGCATAAAAAATGAAGAAATACATAGTTTCATGTTACATTTCTATATCGAGGCAGAAATTTATGTGTTTATTATCTACGTAGGTACTTGCACATTTTGCCGTGGCTATGTACCTAATCTACGTACATAGTATTTTTAAGAACGAACGATGTGATGGGAATGTAGCTATTGTATTATTCAGCGAGACGTTATTATAATGAGACAAGTTGGCGTAAACATGATGACCGTTATTACAATGTTTTGTTTTTGGATGAGCGAGGTGTTTCATGAATTATTCTGGTATTATTTACATCGCCACCTGCCAGGACTCCTGCTCGTTTATAGAGTTTAGGTTTTACAAAAAAAGTGAGTCATATGTTTAGATAATAGTTACTATTACCTATACATATAGGTCACTACAGATGACAGAATCAGTCATGCACATATCAATAACTTCGATTACCCGTTTCGAAAGGATTTTCCTCAAAGGACGTTAACAGCTCTGTTTGTTTTCGATAACCATTTACAGAAATACAATGCTATCGAAGTTATCAAAGGATTGTTTATTATTCTAACGGTTATTCCATTCAAACAATTAACTTAAAAATGAAGAATAAGCTGGTAATCTGCTATAAACTGAACGTAATTCCATGAAATGGGCCTCGAACAACACATGGCCAGGTTATGCATTATCGTGATTTTGGAACGTAAAAAGAAAATCTCGTTAAATAAGTAATATGGTAAACACGAAACAAAAAATTCAACACGTAGCTAATTTAGAAAAACGGTCATGTAAACTGTTACAAGACGAGATTGGTGCGGTGGAGCTCGGACCGAAGGCTTCAGGCGACGGAATACATTATGCAGTGAGCGTTAAGTGCTGCTGCTCGCGAGGAAAACAGTAAACGTTATTTAGTACGCCATCATGTGAATAGTACAGAGATAAGTGTCTGTGTTCCCCGATAGCTATAACCTAAGAGGTAGGTATAGGTAGGTGGAGGTAGGTGGGTATGGTAGGATAGGTATTTAAGTCAAGAGTGTATTCGGTTACTTCACCAAACCACATCACCGCTTACCATAAAAGTGATAATAAAACTACTGATAAAAAATATCAGATATTTTATAAGATCTAAAGTCTACTTCTCAGAATATTTCAAGTACCTGTTTATATGAAACTAGCTGTTCCCCGCGGCTTCGCTTCCGTGGACCACCCCACAGGACCCGTTTTCGGGTTTAAAAAATAGTCTATGTCACTCAGAAATAATGTAGCTTTCTATCGGTGAAATAATTTTTATAATCAGTCCATTAGTTTCGGAGCCTATTCGGTACAAACAAACAAACAAAAATATATTTTCTCTTTATAATATTGGTATAGATTAGTTTGTGAAACCCGTTACAAACTAATTTTATTATGTTCAATAATGTAATTTGTATCTAACTTTATAATAAGATTCAAATCTTACCACATTATAGGCATATTGAATCTAATATTTTATACGTTCAAAAAAGATATAATGACGTCATCAAGTAGATACAGAACACTAACAGTAGAGAGACACGCAGTTGTGACAACTAACACAGGTCGTATACATCGAATCCGTGTCATTACCATATCTACCCACATTTGAACATCGAGAATTCGAGAAATCGCTGAATGTGGAATTCACAATTTGGGCAATTATCACGAGTTGCAAATTAACTCTATGGTTTTAGGAAAAGAGTGCAAATTGTCTCTGTATGGTAACTTATGTATGTTAAGATGTTGAGGCATATATATTGTCTATAGACTTTATATTGCGTCAAGGGAATCAACCTCGTGGATTTTCCAAGTACTTAGATAATTGGTTAACGTCCAGAAGTTTCACCTATTTGCACATTTACTTAATTTTGACGTTCACAAGCTCCTCACACATTACGTTCGTGACCCTCTGGCTGATGACGACGGTTGACGGCTCGAGTACCCTGCTGTCCTCTCACCGGGTGATGCTTTATGTAATCACATTAATCCAAACAGATTTAGCTGTGTTCTTACGTAATCCTAATTAAGGTGGGATGAATTTTACGGTTTTAGGTTAAACCCTCGACTGTACACGTTGTACAGTCGAGGGTCAAAATTGCTACCAAATTATGATCTTGACTATAACCGGCTAGCTCGGATATGAGTTGGTTCGTTGAACTATATTTTTATGAATTGCTTGAATAAGTGGAAACCCAGCTGGTGTTTCACAAATTGCTTGCAGTATGATTTAAATTTTGCCAGCTTTAAAAAGAAAGCCCAAATATTTTATGAAGATGTTGTTGGAGTTTAACAAAAACAAATCTATCCCATTTCAACACTGTCTTTGACAACACTTGAATAAAATTCCTAGTTGGTCTTTGTACGGTACCCCGTTAGACTTCGTAAGGACCGCACGTCTTATATAAGTTTAGTGGAACACACCTTCCAGTATACAATGTTAAGGATAGTAAACTGTTATTATTTGAATCCTTAAACCAACTTTCTCTGGTGTCTTTCCCTTAACTCTAAAATATGTTTCACAACTTGGAGGTCACTAGGTCAGCTTGACGGTTTTTTATCGGTTACTTTTCGAGCAGTGTGCGATAGAATTGCACGATCTAATTCCACCTATTCCGTTTCATCATCGGACTACAAGACGTACGGCGATGCGCCCTCGGTTCATGGTGGACATCCCACCCACACGCTCAAAACGTTTTGGGAATAATTTTATTATACTGCTAAGGAGTGGCATTCCCTACTGGAATCTGTGTTATCCCATAGCAACAATCTAGGGGTATTTAAGCTTCACGCGGGCACTAGACGTATTTTTATTCAAGTTTAATTATTCCAGTCACTATATTTATTTATTCAAGAACTCGAATTTCGAGAGAAATATCTGTTTAAACTCCACGTGTATGCTCAATTTAAATGTAATCAAATTTGCGTTCGAATACGCGAAAACGAATTAATTAAACCCGCAACGAACGATCATATTTTAATTACTGCTTCTGCTCATGTATAACAGCTTTGTCCAAGAGAGTCAAAATAAATTCTCAAAAAAGAAAATGTATCTCCCATACAAATAAGGAGTAAAATGCCCAGCCAGAGTCTGTGTTTCCCGATAGCTACAATCTAGGGGTCTCTAAGTCAAGAGTGTATAGGTTACTTATAGGCAAGCGTGGTTCACCGTCGACCACATCATTACTTACCATCAGGTGAGATAGTGGTCAGGCGAAAGCGTATGAACAAAAAAAAAAAAACAGCTGACGACAGCTTTGCCGGGAATTAACTATCATATGACGTCCATAGCAGTTTTTAAAATAAGATCGCACCTTTCCATGTATTATCCGTGACGAATTCTTTTGATGTCTATAATTAAAACACACCATCTGCCTATTTACCTTTAATTATTTCATTTTATACCACGGACCAAAATTCCCGTAATCAACACCTTGCGTGGTCTTTACCCCAAGCTATCTAATTTTCCCGAAACAAAATTAAGTCTGTAATACCAACACACGCTTCGCTGTGTCATCGTCAAGCCACACCGTCTGGAGAATCGTATCGTACCACAGCCTCCTGCTAATGAAAACATGAAATTAACCTCGTCGTGTTCATGTCGAACTGTTTAACGTGGATTTACTAATAATTTGATCTTCGTGACAAATTGCTAAACTAATTGCTTCGGTATTTTAGAGGTGAATAAATAATCTTGAATGACGACGAACGTTGAAGTTGAATTTTCAGTTCAATCTTGGTGATTTAATGATTCTGTTTTTATAATCTAAGATTACGTGTATTGTTTCTATTATGTAATAATTTAATTTATGGCCAATTAGGACACAATATAGTATATCGATTGTGTATGAATACCACTTAAAGAAATAGCGTAGCATAAATTCAATATACAATTCCGAGTCTCTAACGATACGCTATTGCTCCCCGATGCAGACGAACGTTCAGTTAGCTAGCGAAGTTTAATTCACTGTGTCTATTTCTTCATTAAAATGTTATACCTTTTACAGGAACTTTGCAGAAGCCTGCAATTGTACTTTTGTTTTGTAATATGAGATGGCGAACAAAAGTAATTTGGCAACCTCTACACTAGTATATGCTATAGCTGTGTACTATATCAATGGCGTTAAAAAGTTAAATGCTACTTTTCGACAAACTTTCGACTCCCACGAAAAATAACCCTTCCGCAAAGTACTTAAAATTTTCTAATTTTCTAAATTGCCTCTTCATTATCAGTAAATACACTGATTTTGCGTTCCCCAAAATTAATTTGTGGAGTGATAAATGGTTCCGGAAGGGTATCGGATTAAGTTGATACAAGTTTAAAATTGAGTTTGTTATAAAATTATATTCATATTTATTCCAAGTTAAATAATCCTCGGTTGTACGTTGTGACCTTTCGGTGACTGTTGTGCGGTTTTTGTTCCAGTTTTCATTGTTTAAATAATTGAAAATTGATGCAATTACTAATAAAGATCAAATCACTTAAAATCAATTGTTTGGTTTAATGCTATTATTCGTAAATCGGAACACTTTAGAATTAATGGAAATCAGTTTATGGGAACAAGAATTTACATTAATTTTATTACAAATACATAGCTACATCTGTATATTTCTTCTTCTGTCTTCTTAAATTCCTTTGAGTCGTTTAGTCCACTGAAACCAAGAACAAAACCAACAATTTACAAAAGCATTAGTAAATTAATGCTGATCCACTTGATTATCGGGATTTACCCACCTGTATTACCACAAAAACACTAATTGAGTTGTGAGAGGATTAAATCGGGTGTAATGTTATTAATTTCATTGTTATCGTGTGCGAGTAATCCTGTCGTATTTGAAAAGATTCTCGAGCATAATGAACGCAAACTCTGTTTTGAGTTGATAAATATTTTCACATAGGATTCGCTTAAAGCTTTGCTCATTTACTGTACGAATAGATAGGATAGATAGATCCACTTTGCCGCACTTAGACTTCCATTTGGTCCGTTGTGCGTGCAGGCCCCCTCTCTGTGAGAGGGAATGGGCCGTAATACACCACGCGGGCCAAGTGCGGGTTGGTGGATGTCATTTGTCTTAAAAATTTTAGTTTTAAGACCTGCCGGTTTCCTTCAACATTTTGACAGCAGTGTTGATGAAATAATTCACAAAGAAAGGCGCGTGAGTTCGACCCCACGATCTACAACGTATAAGTCGGCCTTTACCGCTGGCCATTTACCACAACCGCTCTTCAAAAAAAAACTGTTTGGTATTTGCTAACGATGGCTTTGTTTTTATTTTCTTAGTATTTCACTTTGATGGTACGGAAAACAGTACCGATGTAATAATTTACTTGAATTTTAATTTGTAAGTTTCCAATGTCTTCAATATTGTTTGATTAGGTGCCAAATGGCAGGTTACGTTACTGCGATCTTGGTAATTAAGGCAAGAGGTTTTAAGAGTTCAGACTAGCTCGGCTACAATTTTCCATTTCGAACCCATTTGTAAAACTTCCATTTCACGTCAAAAAAATTGCTTGATCCTTATTTTCATTTTGTCTACGTTTAAAACACATTGTTGGTCGATCGACCGAAACGAATGGAAGGTCCGAGGAACTGTAATGAATGTTTTATTTATGGCTGAATTTGTTTTCACTTCTAGTGAAGTAAAGGCCAACGAAATAATTTCTTGTAACGATCATTGTGATTCGATACATGTTCAACAATGATTTGTAAGAACTTTGTGATTAACTTTCAGTTTTTAGGGTTACTTGTGTAGTTTTTATCAAGATTTCAGAAATTTTATGTAATACTTACGATGTTTAAAACAAGAATTATAGCAACGCGGGAACGTCTTGAAACGCTTTTTTCAACATGTGGGCGAACACAACTTGTCATCATTACTTTCTCGGCAGCTGTCGTCTAATTTTTCAACAAATATTTTACGCATTTCTGCAAAAAATAAAGTTGTAAAGAAACAATATGACTTATGGTAAAATTGATATGGAAGACTTTCAAGGCTAAATACTTAAACAAGATAGATGAGGAGGGTTAGCAATTTCTATGTAGTTTGCAAACTTCGACGTCTTGTGATATATTACTATAGCGTAGTCTCATAAACTGAAAATATTTTCTAAATTTGCTTAATAGTTTTGTAAAATGATAATTCTTTAACAATACAGGTTAACAGAAACGTCACATCTGCTGATATAACTAACTACTCTGTGTTTAGTTATAGTCGCTGATTGATGCTGGCAAGTTTAATTAGTGCCTTAATTAGACGTCCACACACCACACTTGAGACTGTTGCGGCATTAACCAAGTACAAGCAATTACCCATATTACATTTTAATTAATACCTCACATCCAGGGGCGTATCTACTGGATGGCTAGACGGTGCCGTACACCTGGGCCTGCAAGTTCAGGGGACCCTCAGACCCTAACCAGCAAACCTCAAATTTAACTAATGAAATATTCAACCACCTTCGGCATCTTCGACTTTAACCATGGCAACCTATTTGAAAGAATACATGTGAATTCCCAACAGTTTCGAACTACTGCCTGATGATTTTTTTCGGAAATAGCTACAAACGTTGGAATCTGATGTTAAAGTTCACTGATGAATCGGAGTTTATAAAAAAAAAAATCTCTTCGTTCTTCCAAGGAACCAGTACCCATAGTAGGATATGCCACACTCTCTAAATCGGGAACCGTCATGGTATAACATACTCCTTACTCTTCATACAAAAAGCTGATGATAAATTAGCTTTGAACCTTAGCCCTCTTACTAATAAACAAGGAATAAAGTTATACCAGGTATAAGACAGGTATAACTATACATTTTCATAGTATAATCATATACCTGGTATAACTTTATTCTGCATATATTAGTAAGAGGGTTAAAGTTTTATTTTTATATTTTGACCTTATCAAACTTAAACAATTCAGTTAGGGCCCCAGTTTATTTTTAGCACGAGGGCCTTTGGTTATCTAGCTACGCCCTTTCTTACATCTGAACTTATCAACGGGAACTACTGCAGAGTTCCACGACTCATCTATATATTTAGCTACGAGTACCGCTACGACTCGCTACTTTATTATCAAACATTATAAGATCATTTTAATTAATGTATCAGCAGTTCGCCATATTGGCACAATTGCATACAATATTTTATACTATTGCTCCCTCGTCTCATTCAGCGCATCTCTCATGATATTCATACAATATTCAGAACCACGGCAGAGGCTGCGCTAAAGAAATGCTTCTCTAATTAAAAG
Source organism: Orthosia gothica (assembly GCA_949775005.1). Classification (NCBI taxonomy): domain Eukaryota; kingdom Metazoa; phylum Arthropoda; class Insecta; order Lepidoptera; family Noctuidae; genus Orthosia; species Orthosia gothica. Next base: position 14,434,355 of record OX459053.1, on the reverse strand, counting down.
TGAGGTCTGGTAGGGACAATGCTATTGAAGTTCTTCATCTATTTTTTAAACTTTTTTATTGAAATTTGGACTTCATTGAATGAAATTAAAACGAAATGTTAATTTTTATGAAACCTGTAAATAATTATAATAATAATAATAAATAATAAAACCCATTTATTTCCAATCATCATTAAAACATCAAAATACATGCATTATAAAAAAAAAAAAAAAAAATAACATTCATCAAAAGTTTTATAGATATCAGTTAAATTATACTGTTATGAACATTAAATAAAATATCAATTAAATTAAACATTAGCTATCATTAAAATAAAATATCAATCAAATCATACATTCATACAACTAAAATATAATATTAATTGCATTAAAAATTCTTAAACTTAATTTAATTTCAGTTAAATCATACAGTTTTAAAATTTAAATACAATATTAAATTCATTAAACAATATTAAATATTAATTTCAATTCGTTTGTATTTCACTTCAATCACTATCGTTACAGTCTTTATTTTCGTTGATTGGAACCCCTTCTCGGGTATAGGCCTCCTCCAGCTTGTTCCAGGCCTCCCTGTCTTTTGCTTTCGTTATCCATTCGCTTCCTGCTACAGCTTTTATGTCTTCTATCCACCTTTTCCAAGGGCGCCCTCTTCTTCTTTTTCCAGTAAAGTAAATAATTAGGTATAATAAAAATATTCTGCCAGCATCATCACGATGTAGGCAGCACTTCAAATTATAAACCGATTTCAATACGGAAAATGTCCACATTCAAAGCACAGGGAAAATTAAAGTCAGAAGTTACCGCACCGTACCAATTTCCCTCAATATGGCGTCCCGGAGTACACTGTGCCGGAGGTACGAACTCGACTAACGAGAACCGCTTTCATTTGCATTCTTTGTACTTATGGTTACAGTTGACGAGTAATTTCGTTCTTGGACTTTTTACATTAATTTCTTGGCTTGATTAGTTTCCAATTTAAATCCTATTCGAGTGGATTCGGATACATGATTGAATAATTTATTTGGGTGAATCGGTGTTCTAGAGGCCTTTTTTGCCCGAGAACCCATTTAGTTTGTGATCCCCATGTTTTACTTTAACCCTTGTTAAATTTATTGATCACAAAATACTAACCCTAGCTGGTCGTACTTAAGGTTTTGGCGCCAATATCTTACAGGACGAGGGATTGCTGAATCAAAATCCGATATTATTTCTCCAACATCTGCATTTGGGGCACCCAAATCAATATATCAAACTCGTACAATCGCAAAGGCCTTTTACTATATGTATATACCATATAGTGTAACTAGTTCGGAAAACAATGAAGGAATCCGTTTGCCAGCCAGTGTGAGAATGAGTTCTAAACAAAATGTTATAAAATGTTGTTCCGTTTTTGTGCCTCTGAGTTACTGCTGAAAACTATTTCAGTTAACTATTTCGAGCGGCATGGTAACGGAATGTTAATATTTGTTTTACACTCTTTGCGACCCACATCGGTAAACCTCTGTTCTTTTTATTTTAGGTTTTCGATCTGGTACTAAACTATATCAGTACCAGGAAGTATTTTATTTTGGGAATCACTCTGTTGCCATGTACCAATCAATTTCATGGACCAGAGAAGTTGGTAAATATAATTAATTTTATATCTTGCCGTTGAGACACAGACAGTAACATGTTTGACCGCATTACAATGTTTTACATATTATGAAAGATACCCGCACTACTGCTCGTCTGGCAATGTTCCAGTCTGTGGCTGTACCTAATTGGAAATGTTCAACAGCATGTCTGGCTAAGTTTGGCATTTTGTTATTAGGTTAATATCGAATGCCTTGCCCGGCTTAAGAAATGAAAACGGAACTTTCAACGTAATACTTACTTTAGCATAATACGATAGAATTATCATATTGAAAGTTGTCCCTATGTAGGTGGGTAGTTATGTATGTATGTGGGTATCTTATTTCCAAACAAGGCTCCTATCAAAGGTTTGTACATAATATGTTACCCTAGAATTCGAGCTAACTAGTTTTAACTCGATAAATGCCGTAATTAACTAGAAAAATTAAAAAAAAGCCATTGTGTCTCGCGTAGATCTGCTCTTCCGGCAGTCAAGAGGATAATGGAAGGATTTTTCCAAGTTTTTAAAGTCCCCAAAAGTACGGTCAGCACCAGACCAAAGATTACTCAACTTTAAGACTCACGAATTTGCTTGAAACAGCTTTTGACTGACTTAAGTGCAACATTGCCTTCCAAACTATGCATTGATATTTTCTCAATGAGATGTGCATGTACATAAGTTATTATAGTTCTTAGTGACCTACCGTAATTTTGTTGTTTGAGACTTTGCGTAGAGTAGAACATGGAATAAAGTAGGAGTGGAATTCCCTGCCGGAGTCTGTGATTCCCGATAGCTACAATCTAGGAGTCTTTAAGTCAAGAGTGAATAGGTTACTTCTAGGCAAGCGTGCTTCACCGTCGACCACATCATCGCTTACCTTCAGGTGAGATAGTGGTCAAGCGCGAGCCTATAATTTATAAAAAAAAAACATATAATAAAATACATCAAATTCAAGTTATGTGTGAGCTTTCTATTTCGCAACAGGTGAAGCCACTTAAGTTCCTTAAGATCTAGCTCAGTTTCTATGTAGCCTGGAACACGCTATTCACTGCTAAAGCCTCGCCTTAAACGAGTCATACAAGTCAAAAGCGGATACACCCGGGTTGCATATAGGCAGCTAATTAAAAGCGAGGGTTTCCACGTAAACGACCGCGAAAGGGGTATAAATTGGGTGACAAACTGTCTCAGTTTCTGTATGAAAAGCAACGTTTATAATTGATTGCAGTGCAGTAAGATTGCATAGTAATTTGCGAGAGTTCCCCATCATTATAATGGATGTTTATTTATTTCGATGAAACGACGGGAACCTAATTGAATATATCAACATGTGTCATGTATTGTGTAAGCGAAGTTATTGAACTGAGATGTGAAATTTTAATTAATTGTATTCTTATGTCACTACTTCATTCTGCCACTTTAAAAATAATTGGTAGGTTTTTGTTTATGACCGGTTGTATTATAGTCTGTTGTGCGGTTAATTTTTAGCTGATAGTGATTCTATCGAGATATGTTATCGGTTACTTTCCTAATTTCTGATTTCTGAAACACCTTTGTAAAGTTTTCTTTTTCCATGTTAGTCTAATTCATCGACATCATATATTTTGACAATCGAGCCCACATTTGGGTTCAGTGAAACTGTGCAATTTGTGCAGCTAGAATGTGTCCTTTTTTAGACGAAAAGCCTCTCGCTTTTCATCTAAAAAAGGGCACATTCAAACACACAGAAGTCGTCAAAAAAGGAATCCTGCATACGACGGGTACAAATTGTTATTCATTTGTAGCAAAGCTTTTAAATTGTTCTTTTATTATCCTATGACGGTTCAGAACGTCTCTGCTCCATTAATAACAGACAAGAGACAGCTCTCGACTGCACGACGGAGGACAGTTAACGCTTCTTCATTATATTCAATGAAGACGCGATTTTGAGTTTTTCCTTTCTTTTCTTTTTTCCCTCTTTACCTCAAGAATCGTTTTCAGTTTATCTGCGATTCCCACACGAAATCTCTAAGGTCATCAGTTAACTTGCGACTTAAAATGCCAATGCATTCCACAATTTTCATGGATAAATCTTTTGCTGTCCAGGCTGCTCGTCTGTGGAATGCATTGCCTGACCCGATTAAACGTGCTCAGTCGTTGCCTGTGTTTAAAAGACTTGTCAAGGAACATTACTTATCGCTGTAATCGTGCTCATAGTATTTTGACTTACACTTTTTCTATGATTGTCATACGACATTTATTTTCACGGCTTATATATAAATATGTATGTATTTATGTATCTATTACATGGCATATGTATCTATTTGTATTTGTATCATTGTTATATTAATTTTATTATCATTGTATTCTTTGTTGGTATTGTTGCACCACTGACAACCCCATGTCATGTCCACGCATTCACTGTCCATTCCAGGTTGCCTGGAAGAGATCGCAGAATGCGATAAGGCCGCCCATTGTATATATTTTTATTTTTATGTTTCAATTGTTACTGTATTTTCTGGTGTACAATAAAGAGTATATAAATAAATAAATAAATAAATATTTGAAAGGTCGGTGACCGAGATTCTCTGACTTACTGTTGATGTTACAGATTCTACATGTATTTTATGAGATCAAAGTTTTTCTAGCTAAGTATACTAAGTTACACTATGTCTCTGAATTGTTTAAGCAAAAATACTGTTAATTACGTACGTAGGGCAATTTATTACTTCGAATTAGTTGGTAATTGTTACTTTTGGTCCAGGAAAATAAATGCATTTAGAGGCCAATCTGCGAAAAAAACCAAGTTGAGTATTTTCTTCGGAATATATGTTACCTATGGTAGTAGTAGTGTTGATAGTCCATAAAAATCGCAAAGGTGCAAAAAACATCATCACCATCATCATTTCAGACGAAAGACGTCCGCTGCTGGACATAAGCCTCCCCCAGGCGTCACCACATTGTCCGATCCCGTGCGTCTCGCATCCAGCGGATTCCCGCAACCTTAAAAAAGTCAACGGTCCACGTCGTGGGAGGCCATCCACTGCATCGTCTTCCGGTTTGCGGTCGACATCCAAAAGTTTTTCAGCTTCATCGGCCATTCGTTCTGTGTGCAATGTAACTTACCCACCGCCACTTAAGTTTCACAATTCTTCGGGCTATGTCGGTAACTTTGGTTCTCCTACAGATATCCTCATTTCTGATGCGATCACACAAGGAAACGCCGAGCATAGCCCTCTCCATTGCCCTTTGGGTGAATTTAATCTTTCTGATGGGGCCCATTGTGAGCGGGCACGTCTCGGTCCCATTGATTATCACTGGCAACACACACTGGTCATAGACTTTTGTCTTGAGACACTGCTGTAAATTGGACGAGAAGATACCGTGCAACTGCCCGGTAGACGCCCAGCCGAGTCGGATTCGACGGTTTGACCTCTTTCTCGAAGTTGAGCTTCTCTTCTCTCTTCGTCTCTATACTCTTCGGTTTTCTGTATAACCTGCAGCAGCGTATGTATGTATGTAAGTCTTCGGTGCTAAAGCCTTTTCGGAATCCGGCTTGTTCGTGAGGCTGGAAATCGTCAAACCTTTGCGCGAGACTATTCGTGGAGACTCTTGAAATTATTTATTTATTCATCAAATAATTTACATTGTGTTCGAATTGTACAACATAATTACATTTGAAATTACAACAGAAGCAACAATCAAATACAAAGCAATCGGAACCAGTAACAAAAAATAAAAAAATGTATAAATCAAAAACCGTTTACATTTCAAACCATAAAAAGCGCAAAAACAACCATGTCTAAATGTCCAATTAAAATAAATCAGCCAAGAATTAAATGTCAATCAAATTACTGTTCACATGTCCAACCATAAAAAGCTCAAAACCTAAAGTTAATAAAATGAGAATTAGATGTCAAATAGATACAAATTAAATGTCAACTGAAATACCATAATATCCATAATTATCCATAAGTCAAAATAAGTACATAAGAGTCAAATACAAACTACAAGTCAATTATAATTAAACACACATTAAATAAAGAACAATGGCCAAATTTCTATAGGAGCTGGTCTTTAAATTTATTTTTCATATCCCAAAGTAAATTATAGCTAGATTCGTTTGTTTTTATGTTGTAAACATCACACCTTTTGAAAATCATATCTATATAGCCACGATTTTTTATAATAATGTATACAATATGTTTGAGGTTAGAATCAATAACTACCTTTTACTAGACTGTGGCGTAGCCTAAAAAGGTAGTTAGCGACAACTCGACAAGCGACAACAGAAGGAAATCCAAAATAGTACAGTACGTATCACAATTCACAACAACGAGTGAAGCTAATCGTATTAGCGTACTCTTCCGATGCGAAGCAAATGATCGCCGGGTGTCAAATTGACATTTGACACTGTCAAGTGTCAATCAATGGCGCGGGTCGATGACAATTATTGTTCCGTTCTTAGCAATTTACTAAAACGCTTAATACTTACTATGAGCCTATATAATTATTTTTAAGACAGGAATCCAATGCATAATAAAACAGCGTAGTAGTTGATAGGATGCCTACATACTAATTAAATTGAAATACATTAACAACTATTCAGAAAAACGTTAATAATGATAGTCTTTGAATACCAGTCATTTCATACGTGAAATGAATCGTCAATAGGTGCGTTCTGAACATGGTATTCTAAATAATTTCCAAAAAAATACATAAACAAAAATAAATGGATATCTTTTTTTTTGTGGTTACTTATAGAGACATTTCTTATGTTTTTTAAGACCTTAAAAAATAACGGTATTTTTCATATATACGGCAAATTCGGACGCCATCTTTTCATCACCTGGTACGATTTGGCCATCCTTCTTTAAATGTCAATACAATATCAAATATATCACAAACAATTCATCTGGAATCTTTCAACGACAAATCGGATACTGAATATAAACATTTTTGTTATAGGAAGGCTTTCAGTTTTGCCTTAAATAAGTTTGTGTTATAGACTAAAGTTTTTAAATCAGTAGGTAACTTATTAAATAACTCTACTGCTTGGTAACGTGAACAATGCGTTGCTATGTTTAATTTAGGCACTATTATATTTTTAATGACTTTCCTTCGTGTGCTCTCTCTCAGCTCTCTTTCTATTTGTGATTCATATTGATGTATATACTTTGCAAACTTGCATAACAGAACTAGTATATACAAACTGGTAACTGTAAGAATGCCTAATTTCTTAAAGTATTCTTTGCATGAGTCACGCTGTGAAATTTTTACAATGGTTCTAATGACACGCTTCTGAAGGATGAATGCTCTTTGGCAGTTGTAGTTATAGCTATACAAAACCGAAAACAGCTTGTAGACATGGTTTAGAAAGAGATGGGCCTATAGTTCATGTCGGCCTTCTTGAAGAAGAGAACCAGCGCACCCCTCCACCATGCCTGTGGCATTTTAGCCTCAAGTATGACGTAATCAAACAGCTTCTGAAGGGCCTTAAGGACCGGTTTCCCACCCGCATTCAGGAGTACGGCCGTAATTCCGTCATCACCCAGTGCCTTGATATTTTTAAGCTGTTTCAGAGCCATCATAATCTCGTAAAGGCTGACCTTACGTCACTAAATCCCTATAATACCTGTGAGAAAGACGGCTATTCTAATATGTAATCATAATCTTACTTTACCTTCAAAAGGCAAGGACATCAAACATCTTTAGAATCCGATAACACTGCCTCAAAAAGTTTGCCAATGACGGATTAAAAACTATATACCTTCTCAAAGATTTGTCTTAAGATTAACTTTCCATGTCATGAACTGTGACAGTTTAACTTTTGGCATGAGGGTTTTTGTAGAGATACAAAGGATATGGGTGCTCGCACATATATGAAACTTTGCCATAATACTTTATAAACGGAAAGAGAATGGCCCTTTTGTAACAATAAATGAAATAGCTGTCTCTATTTATATGTTGATAATAACTACGAACATTGAAAACAGCAGTCACTAGTGAAGTATTATCTAAAGGACTACGCGGTTGCTACGACGTAGCAGCCTTGACGTCATCGCTACGCCACCTGCTACGCTGTTAACAATTCAATATAAATATAGTCCACTACAATTTTTCTGTAGCAAACTCATAAATTATACGATCCGTTTTCAAATATAGTTGTGAAAAAAATGTGTTTATTTTAACCTATGTTTAGATACTCTTGATAAAAATCTCTGAACCAATTATTTTTTCCTGGAATGGGCTGTCACTGTGAGTGTAATTGGGTATATTTGTGATTTGTTTGATATTTCACATTCCTTAGCCTTCCTTATGTGAAAGAAAAATAAATGAATAAGATCCTTTTGTAATGTGTCGAAATTACAGACGTATTAGCCTATTGCGGCATTTGTGCTGTTTTACGAGTTTGACTCGGACGAAGTCGCGGAAAAGAGCTAGTAGGAAATACAATTTAATATGTATTGTAAGTTGTAGATTTAGCAAAAAAGAATTGTTTTTACCACTACAAAAAATACATAACCAATACCATATACACGTCATCCTATCGGAATGTTAAAGCGTATAGTTTTTATCGAAGTAGATACTTACAATAAAAGTAAAGTGCTATATAAGCTTGTTTCCTTGGTCCTGTGTATTGCTTTTGTATCGTGTTTTTCTTTGAGAGCGGGCCTAATTGGACTTCCATTTACATGATGGAGACAACATAAAGTATTTATTAATGGCCAAAAATGTTCAATTGTATTGTTATATTGAAATAATGTTTTTCATTGTTTCAGGTAAGAGGCAACTCACGATATATGTACTTTATACCTAAGTTAGACAGCAAGTTCAATAATATCATGTTATTTTACGCTATTGGCTTAGAAACAATGAACGTAAAGTTATGACATCAAACACGATCTAATGAAGTGTGCAGATCTTTATTTTGCATTATTGTTTAATTGCTGTCCGTGCTATTAACGCTCAACAAACTGGGTAAGTACTCTTCTCACCCCGCGCTCATATAACAATTACGCTGTTAGTACTGAACATTACTCTCAAACAAACGTTTTTTGCATCGCTTCGATAGTTTTATGAATCGCGGAACATGTAGCAACGAGAGTCTGCTGGAACTATTCCAAGAATCGACAAAATTATCACCCTTATTAAATAAACCGGTGTTTGAATCAAATTAATCTTATCTTACATCCCCTTCTTGCGACGTGTTCCTCATTTTTGAGGGTTGTGATTCCCCGACAGGAGGTCAACTTTTCTTTAGATGATTTTTCTCCATCTATGTTCATCCTTGGCGTCGTGGAGCGCATCTTGCAGCTTGGTGTTCAGCGTTGCACGGATTTGGTCAGACAATCTATTCTGTCTGCAGATCCTCGTCCTCTTGCTCTTATCTTACAAAAGGAGGTGCAAAAGTTCGCTGAAAATTTTCTTTAAAAAGATGTATTTTATGGCAAATAATCCGCGAACTTTTGGACTTCCCCTCGTATCCTAATCTTTAATTATTTCAATCACCCAACATTTGCACAGTGTAATCTGTCTTTTTAACATGTTGAAGGTTATTTTGCTTTGTCGTAGAACCTTTCAGTCGATTACTTTTATGGAACCCGCAGTAAAAATTGTAATGGCGGACCAGTTTACATCTTTGGCAAGTGTCTAATATCGTGGGAGCAATAATACGAAAAATGGTAGTAGTGATGATGATAGGGATTCCCTTTTCCGCACTTAAACCCCCATTTCGTCCGTTATACGTGGGGGTCTGGCTAATTTAGCAAGCTCAGCTCCACCCAGAAGCTGAGAAGTTTCTTGCGGGCTTTACAGGCTTCGTGAAGCGACTTAGTGTTCTGAGGATTTTTTCATGTTGAGAAGCCACGGCTTTGCATGCCAGGATGACGTGGGCGGCTGATTCTTCGACATTAAAGCAGCCACTGCAAAGGGGGCTGTTCGTGGTGCTATGTTAAAAAGATGTTTGTTGAGGGGTCATGGCCCGTAATTGTTCCTGTAATTTTTTTAAGGATATTTCTACTCAGGCTGAGAAGTTTTTGTTTAATCGCGGGCATCAAATCGGCAAAGCCATTTTTATTATCAGATTGATTTCAAATCGAATTACTCTAGGTAATTAAAGGACATTTAGATAACTTGGAAGATTGAAATGTAAAAGATATTTCTGTCACAATTGTTTTTTGTTGTCATGTATTTAACTCCTACTTTAAGTGAAGTAGATGCAAGAGAAACGTCGACAACTAGAAAGAAAACACCAACAAGATAAGTTTTATTTATGTTCATAATAATTATTGTCTTGTCTGTTATGATCTATGATACGTTGTCTTTACTGTGTGTACTTTAATCATTAAATAGATAAATGATCGCTCTCTATACTCAGTATGAGTAATTCGTTTAAATTTTTAAATAAGCTGTAAAGTTGACCACTGTGAAATTCGAAAAACGAAGCATTGCTGATAACCTTTTTCTTAATCTTCCCTCGTAATTTGTAAGTTATTTCCTATAAAATTGAGAGAAAGCATAAATATATGTAATAACCGGCCAAGTTCGAGTCGGACTCGCGCACGAAGGGTTCCGTACCATTATCGCAAAAAACGGCAACAAAATCATGTTTTTTGTATGACAGCCCCCCTTAAATATTTATTTTATTCTGTTTTTAGTATTTGTTGTTAAAGCGGCAGCAGAAATACATCATCTGTGAAAATTTCAACTGTCTAGCTATTACGGTTCATGAGATACAGCCTGGTGACAGACAGACAGACAGACAGACAGACAGACAGACGGACCGCGGAGTCTCAGTAATAGGGTCCCGTTTTTACCCTTTGGGTACGGAACCCTAAAAAGGGATAAATAGATGAATTTAAATTAAACAGAGAATAACTTAACACATTGTGTGATTTCAACAATGGATTTTGTTGAGTTTGGTATTTATTTTAGACAATACAATCGCGTATTATTTGAATAAAAAGGCTTTTGTCAAGGAGTCACGTCACATTGCCTCAAATTTTAAATTAGAGATGGGACCTTTATTATTCTGGTATTTGAATGATTATACTGTGGACCACAGAGATTTCTATGAAAAGGAAATTGGAACAAACAATTTGAGTTTATTTTTATTTTTTTCTATTTGAAAATAATGGAGAGGCAATGCTGTGTTTGTTCATTAGCGGCAAGTGTAATGCCTCGCTCTTCAGTTGAAATAATTTATCCTGTCATGATTTGTGTTTTGTTGAGACACAAGTACCTTTGTTTGGTGTCAATATGGTTCATGGAGTGACAATGATCGTTCGGATGGCCGCGACACATACTGACCTAGGAACTGCTCGGTGTTTCTTTTTAAGCCCAGACTTATACTTGTTTCCTTTATGATAGTAACGAATAAACTGTGTAGAATTTATATACATTTTTATAGTTTACCGGGATCCCAAATTCTGAGCCCACGACTATAATTGGACACCTGTATGTCACTAAGTATGTCAAATCACGATACTATATGCCTGGATTTGACATATAAAATTTCAGACAGTTTTGTAAGTACATAAATAAACGAGCTGAAAGGTTTTTTATCAGCTAACAAACAATTCTTCGACAGAGGGCCCCAGTGTGTGTGCTCACAGTCGACTGATCTAAAATAGTTAAAAGGATTGTGCTCGGTTTTGCTTTCGCTTTTTGTCTTTACTAACTTAATTTAAGTACTACTAATACTATTTTTAAGGGTTTAGCATAAGTATGTGGGAGAAATAACTAATTCCTATTTTTTATAATATTTGAGTATCTTTCGAGTTACTTCCTGTTTAATAAGTTAGTGTATTGACTACGCGCTCCCTGCCACTGACAAGCAAGCCGCATTATAAAAGAGTGTGCAAGAAGCTTGATCGTTCAATATTGGTTTGACTTCGGACTTTGAACGGTCAGGTACGTTTTGATTGCTCTTGATTTATTATTAATTTAATTATGTTGGGTACTGATGTTTTTCATTATTAATGTGCGTGTAGTTTTTACGCAATAATATTGTGGCAAGTATTTTACTGAAGTTATTATGCTGCTTTGAATATAATAATTATGGTCTAATTTATGCATTGGTTTTATTCCATTTACTTTTACCCTCACATTTACTTATAACCTCACTTTTTGTTGTTTACACTCTCACATCAGAAGCGAGATCGAGCGCCCATGTACTAACACATGTTCCACTTCTCTTGAGTTTCAGTATGGTGTCAACCGTTCCGGAAACCTCTGATGCCACTTCTAACCAAGAATTAGCGTCTCCAATCCATGGCGTGCCAGTCACATGGCAGCAGAGATGCACCATGCAAGAAAACCAGGACACCCACGCGGGCCTTCGAGCTCGAATACTCCGGAGAACTGGACAATCAGGGCAGTAATTCTGTTTCTCTTGATTTTATTCTTCAACTAACATGAAAGAAATGACAATTATTTCTTCAGACTAAAACTACCACTCTGACGGTACAAATGTTGCATCCATTCATCATTCATTCATACACCCATCGTGCAAGAAATTTTATTAACATTTATATCTACCCTCTTTTTGATCCCGATGATGCCATTAAAAGTATCATGTTGACGATTTTAAGTCGGAAAATTAAGACATGAACTCTAATCGTATTCCATCATTTGCAGATACATCCTGATTCTATGATGACCTTACTGCTTTTATGGAGTATACGAGCAACAAGAAAAGCAGTTTGGCCGAATAGGCATCGTGTAAACGGGAGTTATCGAAGAAGGCTGTTGGCGTGAAAGTGACCGGGCTGCATTTGGTGGATGCCGTGGAATCAGGTGTGTTGGACTTTCATATCAATCAGATTTGTGACGATTGACACTTAAAACGTTGCTTTTCTAATAACCGTAAACATCCAGTACATGATTCTGCTGATCACAATATTCATGCTAAAAGACTAAACATAACTCGCAAGGTTACTATAAGACATAGCGATGTCAAATGTGCTCTACTCTTAAGGATTCCCCTACTAATAGTGAATCTGATAGGACCTCTACTCATAATGACCAAACCAAGAAAGTGCTATCTGGTCTAACCCCTAAAAACTCTCACTTTAAGGCAAGAGTAAACAAAACAACAAAATCGATGGTCTCTACTTTGTCTGTCTCATTGATAGTTGAGCAGAGTGCTCATTGATGCGTTAGTCTTGGAGATTCCACCAGTGGCAAAATACTTATCAAAACGATATTATGCGGCGTTGGAGAAAATACATTTAGTTCTACTCTTATCATTTGTGTTAATTACCTGAATCTGGAGCTTAAGCTCTTGTTGGTGCCCGATAACTATATTCAATATAATGTCCTTTTGGGTGAGAATCTTTTTGACATTCCTGGCATACAAGTAGTATTTATTATCCAATTCTAAAACAAATTTCTAAAACTACTTAAAGCATACATTTTGTTGAGAATAATAATCGCAAAACCTATATTGATATTGATGTGGATTCAATTTTAAAAGGTCGTTTACTTAATTTATTGAAATCTTATTTTCACATTTTTACATCTGGCAATTCTGTAACAAAAATAAATACAATACGTAAAGAACTGACCATTCATATTGTATTAATATACCTAGCGAATGTCAAAATGATTGTGCAAGTTTTGTAATATAATGGAATCGTTCTTGTCAGTAAAATCTCTTTTTCTCAAACCCTATTTTGTTGGTTAGTAAAAAAAGGTAGCTACAGGCTCTATGTCGATCAAAGAACTATCTATCTTCTCCAACTCTTGTCCATGAAGGTCTTGATAGTTTGAGAAAAGGTATACCTAATTCTGTAAAGGGGGCTGGTTTTTTGTATTTTTTTTCCTAATTTCTCAAAACACAAATTAAATATCTGGGCAGTATTATTTCCAATAGTATGGTTAGACCCAGTCTTGGGAAAGTAAAAACCCCTATAAAGTATCAATGTTTGTCAGTGATGGCGAACTTTTCTCAAACGATGTCCTATATATAATACTAGTGATTTTGGCTGAGCGTTGATCGATCAGTCAGTCAGTCACGTTTCTTTAAGTGGAACTAGATATCAAACATTATCTCTATTCTGAGCCAACTTTGTCTACATATGACCCAACTACGTTTTGGTGCTGTTCTATTCGAAAACGTGATCCTCTACTAGTCGTAGTGCTTCGGTGTACACACCACCAATACCGAACAGTGATATCATTAATTGTGAGTTTGATGTTTTGGCAGTGGTTAAGCCTTAAAACATTTTAAGGCTCTACCTATTCGGTAGAAGTTTTGGGCTCGATACTGGTTGTAATCCCGTGCACATTTATGGTGGGCATACTTGCAATCATTCGGCTTTGAGATTGTGTATCGTAAAGGATAGCGCATACCTCACGTTTCTAGAATTTCTCAGTAAGGAACCCTGCCATTCTCAACATAATTAATGTTCTTTATTACAAAGTTTGGTTAGTAACTAAACAGAAGATTGTATTGGAAACAAAATATTTGATAGATTCAATAAAACTGCCAGTTTAGAAAAATTTGCTTCAAGCAATGATACAATAATGTACAGATTTTATAAAACAAAGAATTGTTGTTTTTTCTAAAATCTAGTTTTTCCATGCCTCCCTTAAGCACTTAGGCTGGGAGAAAAACCTAGAAAAAGTATCTAACAGTTTTTGTTTCCATTGCCAAACATTTCCAAAGATGTTCTTAGGTATGTTGAGAATTGCCACACTTGTCCGATCAATAAGATTTAATCTGGGTTTCATTTCATCAACTTACCCATTGATAAAATACTTACGCATTTTCATACTGTACTGGCAACAAACTCTTATTCAAAGTATTGTTTGGTATAACACGAAGAGCTTGTGGCTAAATAAGCCGCACGGGTCAATCTTCACGGTTAAGCAACGCTTGCCCAGGTCGGTCCGTGGATAGGTCCATCCTAACATACCGAGATATTTCCATCCTAACATACCGAGATATTTCCGTGCTCCGGTAAGCACGTTAAGCCGTTGGTCCCGGCTGCTATTGGGAGATCATTGACAGTCGTTACGGTTAGTCGGAAGCCTGAAATCTGACAAGTCTTGTCAAAAGGTATTGTGTTACACAGTTATTAGATTGTGGAGTCACATAGGCAGTCGCTCCATGTAAAATACTGGTACTCTGCTAAATCCAGTTGAACTGGAAGCCGACCTCAACAAAGTTGGGCAAAGGCTGGGCAGATTGTTTTTGCTTGATAAAACCTGCAACTAGCCCAACTGCAAATGCTTTCGTAAACTGTCTGAAAGATTTTATCTTTATTTTCGGAACCTCCAATAGAATGATTTGTGATCAAGCGATGTCATACACTGAAAAATAATTATGGATTTTTTACCAAAACTTGTTAATTGATTACGTTGTATCGCAACTGGTGTCAGTCGTGAAAATGGCCATGTCGAAAGGCTAATGAAAGTCCTCACTGACTGTTTCACGGTAGTCAAAAATACCTTCCCAAGAAGCTGGAAGTAAGCCATTGGGGAAGTCCAACTTGCAATTAATTGTAAATTTATTAACACCTCTGGACAAACTCCCTTTCAGCTTATGGGTCGCTATCAATCGCCTCCAGTTTCTGGACTTAATTATGTTTTTATTTATTATATAAATGATGTTAAACACTTGGACCTTATGTTTATTGAGAAGTAGTGAAACTTCGTAATCGGTGATATTGTTTTAATGAAGCAACATTCACATGCTATTATAAAACTCCTTTCATAAGAGTCCATGCGTTTTATTTAATATTCATGACAATGAATGATACTTTTTAAAAGTGCATAGTACTGGTGTTGATTTGTATTATGTTTCTCACGACAATCGGAGACTAGTTTCTCCAGTGTGCTGTGTGCTGGTAGAATCACAAGATTCTGGAAATTATTGTTGACTTTAGTTAGTAACTTTTTGCCTCGTACGCGCCCGTAACATTCTGGCCAGGTGTTGGGCGAGTGCTTGGTAATAAGTATGCTATAGTTCATTTATGCCGCGCCTTATATAAGGCTTTTTACCGAGGCAATATTTATATTTTGTGATAAATGCCGTGCCTTCTTGTAAGGTTTTTTACCGAGGCAATATTATCACGTTATTTTATGCTGCGCCTTCATGTAAGGCTTATTACCGAGGCAATGTTTATGATTTGAAATAAATGCCGCGCCTTATTGCAAGGCTTTTTACCGAGGCAATGTTATCACTTTATTTTATGCCGCGCCTTCATGTAAGGCTTATTACCGAGGCAATGTTTATGATTTGTGATAAATGCCGCGCCTTATTGCAAGGCTTATTACCGAGGCAGTGTTATCACGTTATTTTAAGCCGCGCCTTCATGAATGGCTTTTTACCGAGGCAATGTCATGTCATTTTATGCCGCGCCTTCATGAATGGCTTTTTACCGAGGCAATGTTTATTATTTGTGGTTTAAGAATCCGTGTTTTAGGCCGTGCCTACATGCGAGGCTTTTACCGAGGCCATCTTGTGGTGATTATTCTTGTTGATTTATTTAAATTTTTTAGTCACCTAAGAAATTGTTGTTATAATGACCACCTACCACTAAAATTATGAGTACTTTAAATATCATCAAATTGTTATTCACGAGCCGTACCGGCTGCTCGTGTGGGAGAAATAACTAATTCCTATTTTTTATAATATTTGAGTATCTTTCGAGTTACTTCCTGTTTAATAAGTTAGTGTATTGACTACGCGCTCCTTGCCACTGACAAGCAAGCCGCATTATAAAAGAGTCTGCAAGAAGCTTGATCGTTCAATATTGGTTTGACTTCGGACTTTGAACGGTCAGGTACGTTTTGATTGCTCTTGATTTATTATTAATTTGATTATGTTGTGTACTGATGTTTTTCATTATTAATGTGCGTGTAGTTTTTACGCAATAATATTGTGGCAAGTATTTTACTGAAGTTATTATGCTGCTTTGAATATAATAATTATGGTCTAATTTATGCATTGGTTTTATTCCATTTACTTTTACCCTCACATTTACTTATAACCTCACTTTTTGTTGTTTACACTCTCACAAGTATGTTCTTATATTGTATGTATGTCGTTTTGTGAAAAATAAACACTTTTCTTCCTTTCTTTTTTTTTGTCTAAATGGGATTTGCACCGTTACACACCATGTTTCGGCTCGATTCATTAAGTGCCTAATGGCTAGGCTCTGAATACCGTTTGCTAATTGAATTCGCTAATATGAATAGGTATGAAGGCATGCTTTAGTTTAGGTGTGGAATTTTTCCGTTTCAGAAAACAGTTCTAAATAAATATGTCTCAAGGTACTGCGCACCTGCCAAGCCCAATATATCTCTGTCACTCACATACCACGAAGAAGATCTCATGGGACCATCAAAACAGTTGCTCATTAATAATGTTCAGTAGTAGTAAATGGCTGCGTGTGATAAACTGTCACGTACATGATGTATCAATCAAGTGTGGCAGTAATTACGTAAAGAACTTACGTTTGTTACTATACTTTATGTTTTCATGAAAAGGAGATATTGTGTAGCGAGGTGTTTATCGAGATATCAGCCGTAGAGCTAAAGACATAACTTAAATATATGCGTTGGGAAACTATAAATTTAATATTATTTTATCTTAAATTAATTTTATTCGATTTTCACGTGCCCTAACGCATTACTTATTAGATGAAAATCAGTTTTCTTTTATCCAATTAATGGAATAGAAAGCAATTACTTTAAAAGATTAATTTAGTATTTTTTTTTTTTTCTTTTTTTTTTTTTTTCTTTAAGTCAAGAGTGAATAGGTTATTTATAGGCAAGCGTGATTCACCGTCGACCATGTGGACCATCACTTACCATCAGGTGAGATTGTGGTCAAGCGCGAGCCTATTATAGGTTATAAATTGAACAAAATGGCTTTCACAAGCACATTTTATTTTGCCGATTCAGACTTGGCTTGATTTGACTACAATCATATTTAATTCCCTTATAACTTAGGATTATAAATTGGTGTATTATAAATATACTACCATAATACTAATATGGTACTCATAAATTAAAATATTATACTTAAAAAGGTTTACAAATAATTTAAAACCTAAAAACGTAATCAATATTATTATTTTCTGCTTGAATAATATGTTATTGCAATTTCTGCATAAGGAGGAAGAAATTGACGGGAGTTGGTAAATTGCCAAGATGGAAGTTCAAAACTCGTATTACGGTAATATCGCTTTAGTCCACACGACGCGAATATTTTACGAGATTCAAGCATGTAATGAAAGAATCACGGATTTTTGCTGCGCCTTAGAAAGAGGCTGTTAACAGTAGGAAAATTCCGGAAATATGATTTTGAGTCAAACGCGAATGAGGAAAAGAACAACATAACACTAGAATTTTGCATTGCATACGCTAGCAGGCTTGAAGAAAGAAGTTATTAACCCTTTGAGCGCCTAAATCGGGGATCCACGTGAGACCTATTATTTTTACAGTAAAAAATTCCAATAAACAATTTTGTCTTATGGCCGATTTATCAATACTCTAATAACTTTTGACTGAGAAATAAAAAATGGCCGTTTGACATCTTTTCTAAACAAAAGCTTTCAAACCGCCATTTTCATTTCTCAGTGAAAAGTTATCAGACTATTGAAAAATCGGGCCTTAACAGATGAGTTTACTTAAGCTCACCTTTTTTTATAGCAATTAATTTTTCGATTAATTAAAAGTGGGTCATGAAACTCGTCTTTTGTGAAGACTACCCCTCCTGTGCTTGTCAACACGGTTAATAGCTCTGATTATGGTTATTTTATATAGCTGAATTGTTTACTTTATTCTTTTTCTTGGCCCCAAGTATTTATGTCGTCCGTATTCCGTCCCAATGTTAATACTTTAGAATATGCTAGTTCAGAATTTTGTTTTAAGCCATTTTTTTTCAGACTACTTAGGTACATATTACCTACTCCATGTTTCACCCGTCACCTCCCAGTCCCCTTTCTTTACAACATGAAGACAGTAATTTTTATAATCACGTGACTAAACAGACTATCATAATATTTCAAACATATTTTGTATAACATTGTTTAGGTACATATAGCAAAATAATTTCTGCCTCACCGAGAGCCTTGTTTACATTACACAAAATTCATAAGAATTTATTGTATTTATTTGGGAAAACAAACGGTTACACATTACTATTCGTATCTTAATTAATTTCAAATTTACATGATTAAATCTTTCAGGTGAAACTAAATAGGCATGCATAAAAAGAAAGAAAAGTGAATTTATATCGTATCTCGGCATTGTTCAACGTCTCATAACTGTTCCAAATTCGGATAAGCGAACTTTTTAAGATTTTCTTTCACATTTTTTTCCCGCAGGTCTCATAAAATTTTATATAAGAGCAGGCAGTCAAGTAACGTCGTTTTTCAAGGTCCAATACTATACAGTTTGTTGGTGAATTATCTACGTCTAGGTCCATACTTCAGTGTACTGTGTACTTCAGCGCCGTCTACACATAACAGCGAGCTCTTTTACGGCTCAAAACACAGTTACACAGTGATCCACTTCTACCAGAAGATAAAGTGAAGACGACTGATGCACTTCATAAAGTTTATAACCACAATACTATCATATGTGAGACATACGAACGTTTTAAAGTTTATTTTTATTTATTTCAAAAAATTGACAGCATAGTTACAACGAACGTGGTTAAATAACACTTCACACGTAGTATACAGTTACGAAAACCGCCATGGGACACCCATTCACTGACCATGCTTGGAACTCGTGTAACCCAAACTGTTGTTTGTAAAGGGTCGTAAACTATTAAGTTAATTAAAATTTACCACGAATTACTACTACAAAGTTTTCAAGTACTGTTGATATTTGGATCAATAATGCTACATGCATCTCGTTTATAATATTAAATCCAATAGAGAAAATGCTTTCAATTAAGAACACTGCTATTTTCCTTATATGGATGCATGATCTGATAGTAACCTGCGCTAAACTTGAACAATGAATACCGAAAGAGCCCGAAATTAACCTAGAGATAAAACAAAACTGTTTAGATTGTGTTCGTACAATGTTTTTCCGGGGTTTAGTATTGAAAGTTGACCTTATTAACATTAACAAGACAAGTGTCAGTTTTAAAATAATCGTTCAAGTGAAGATAAGCTTCTAACATCAAATAATTGTGAACAGCCAGAGGCAAAAAGGAAGCTCTGGAAGGAGCTGTGGTAAAAACTTATCAAGGGAATAACCCATAGACGACCATAGCGTGAAGTTTAATACCAACAGAGTTTGTGTGTGTGTGTGCTGTCCGCCTTATTAAATTTTATATAAATAAATAAATGTGCGTCTTATAGTTTGTAACATAACTGCAGCTCTATAACATCTTTTTAAGTCTATAAGTGAACATCAGTGTCTTCCCGTACAACATGACATGCTGCTTTATTTTATCTGGGATTTCATTTAAGACTGCGTAATCATCACATCGCACATCACATCATCAGCCTATTAATGTTCCCACTGCTGGGACACAGGCCTCCTCTCTGTGAGAGGGAATGGGCCGTAATCCACCACGCGGGCCCAGTGCGGGTTAGTGGATGTCACATGTCTTCGAATTTTTGGTTCTAGGACATGCCGGTTTCCTCTTGATTTTTTCCTTCACCGTTTTGAGAGCAGTGGTGAAGAAATAATTTATACAAAGTAAAGCGCCTGCCTGGGCTCGAACCCACGACCGTATACTTGAATACTTGAATACTTG
This sequence comes from Orthosia gothica, assembly GCA_949775005.1. Classification (NCBI taxonomy): domain Eukaryota; kingdom Metazoa; phylum Arthropoda; class Insecta; order Lepidoptera; family Noctuidae; genus Orthosia; species Orthosia gothica. The sequence continues at coordinate 14,414,031 of OX459053.1, read as the reverse complement.
TAAGTCGCGGCTATCCACTGGGCCACCACTGCTCTTGGCTGCGTAATAAAAGATTAAATTATGTTGAGCTTTTTATATAACACAAATTAGCAGCAAAATTTCAAATGCAGATAGACTAGATACTTCTTAATCCTATAACACATATGTACTATGCTATTACATGTAGGTCGGTAACTGACCTGTTAAAATTGACACAGTATTAATCCAAATCCAACAAAGTTTAGAGATATCTCATCAAAGATTATAGGAACGAATAAAATATTTGAAAATCTAACTAAAGTTTTTGTTAGTAGTCTGAATGATAAATTATACCAATAGGAATCTAGACCAAGTCGTAAGCTAAGCTGCCACGGATGAGTCGGTCACTGACCTAGCTTTAGTTTTGCTGAGCTATTAAATGTCTCGCTGAACTTCGGAACAGATTTAGAAAGACATCGTACATTTCTCGTAAAGTTGTATCGTAAACATTGAGACGGTCATCCTCTGCGAAATTTGCAGTTAGATGCAATAAAATATTGGATGCAGAAAATAACATCACAGATACTGAAATCCCTGACTAAAGTCACCAGCTCTCCAGCCGTGAGATTAATTGCTGTATCGTACAAACCATACATTTTGGTTATCTAGGGTCACATTACACTCCATATTATGTAACAAATTGCTTATGAAATTACCTAGATAAAAAGTTATTATAGCAGTCAAGTGAAAACTTGCGAGCTTATCACATTGACCCGTTTACGTCGCTACACTTGACTATACGATGTTGACTTATCACTTCACTTGATTACCGTAACTTGTGCATGATAAAAAGAGGTGCATAATGTTATGTGGGTTGAGGCCAAACATAATACCTGCACATCATTCTACTGGACACTAATCTCTATAAAGCTAAACTAAAAAGCAATCAAAGTTTGGTTATAACATTAGCAATTTACAAACCTAATGAAAATATCAGCTACAGTTTAGCGCCTGCCAACTAGAACGTGACCTCTAACTAGCTGTATAAGCTATAAATTCTTAAACACAAACATGACTTGCAGTTTGAACTTCGGTAATGTTCCGTAAAACAGCTCATGGTCATCACATGGGACATCCCTCAAGTGACAAAAGGCTTGATAAACATCCCTTTACTTAAAATTTATGTCTCTGTAAGAATTATTTTACAGAACTGCGACCGCAATTCCTTTAAGCGCCGTAATTCCTGAATTTTTCACTAGATTTCCTTGGCTTTGGGAAGTAAATAAAGATGTTTATTTAGTCAAGAGCTGCTGCTTGAGATGAAGCTTCGCAGAATGTTTAATGAATTTAAATTTAACCAAAGGCATTTTCAATGTTTAACCATGAACACAAGGTCTAAAATTATTGAAAGATATAATATAATTTTCGCCTGATCCATCCATCTTTAGGAAGCTGGCCTATTCCATTTACCGGTAAGCCTGAAATATGTGTAGTTAAATAACAAAATATATAATTGGTAGCTTAATTACTAATATCTTAACATCGTTAAAAGATTATCTAAACACCAATTACTGCCAGTTACGTGGTATCAGTAAGTTGATCTTTATTCGATAAACGAGCTCAATATTATGTTCAGACAAAATATAAACCTTTATTTATTTATGTTAATTGTGCACTTGAATCTCATAATTTTCTGTCGGTTTTATAGTTATTTGATTAAATCAAATATATTACTGTAGTCATCTAGATTTACTTAAATTATGATAATATAGTAAAATATTAAAAAGCAATGATTTTTCACCTGAGTAATGCTACGACGTAACGTAGTGGCACCAATATTCGACACTTTTAGGAGATAGTGGGCTTCTTTATAAAATTAAAAGTCATTTAGTCATCTTTAAACCAAAAGTAACAATTGAGTATTGTAAAGTATATTCTTGAGATAAGAATAGGGTGTATTATTTTTATTAACTATACATAGACGAGAAAAAAATCCAATAAAATAAAAAAGTGTATAAATCACCAATTATCGACACTGAATCTCCAATAATCAACATCCAGTTATCGACAGTTACCAGTTACCGACACCCGGTTACCGACTATTACCCGTAAGGTAAACATCGCTAAATTATAACTAATATCACTTTTAACGTATAAAATCTCCACATCAGACTCTTTTGAAGTCAAACCTTCTTCAACGGTATTCTTTGCTTTCTTAATCCTTTAGTTTTCTTTTCATTGGTTAACTGTACTTTTAATGTCTTTTTCTATTCTGTCTTACTCTTTTTTCTTTTCTTGTTGCTTTTTATTTTTCTCGTGATGAAATTCCACCAGCACAGTACAAAATTTCCAAGCTTTACTTGTTACTGTTGGTGATTTTTTTCTCGTTTCATTCTATATTTATAACTATCCAAATTTTTCGGCCAAAACCAACTTCTCTTGAAAGGAGATAGAACAATCACTCCAAAAGCATTTTCCAAATACTTTTTTTGTGGTGTTATGTACCTACCTACTGCGGTTCCGTGGCTATTAATTCCTATTACTATAAGGAAACCAGATGAAGATGAAGGTTTCATTCACGCAATCTTTTGTTATATTTGCGAGAGCTTTTTGCAGCACGGGGGCAAAGTTCTCTTGCCGACAAACTGTGGCTAGGTTCTCCACTTTCTGTTGTGTCACAGCTTTTTCCAATGAGCTTTAGTCCATCGGTTGCAGAAAATGCGTAAATTAGTTACGACTCCAATATCATTTTATGAGCAAAAATTTGATAAATGAAGCGTCAGGTGTGATTTGTGAAAATGCACAAAGAATAATGACTGTATGGTCGTTTTCCCCAAATTTAATCATGGAGCGGAATCGTAGGTACTCTGAAATGTTTTGCAGCAATTGCAATTTTTTCGCCATGTTTTACAGCCTCAACGCGCGGATATTTCTAATTGGTCGGGGGTATCATTTTTCGAGATTTTTCAGAGCCACCTGTAAGAACCAAAAATCGACACATATTATTACCCAATTATCGACACTGTCGATTACTGGTACCTCGACTTTGATTAATCTATTTCAAATATCTACCAAATACGCAAAACAAAAAGAACTATATTCGCTTGCCACATGAAATATTTTTCAAAAAATTATTATCGACACGTGTCGATTATTGGAAAAGTCAGTTTTTGAAAACCAGTGATCGACACCATCAATTTACTATTATCAAAATAACCTTAAACTTCCGTTATAACAAAACTCGATCCTTTAGTCCTTAAATAACCCGTGAAAAACATCAAATATGAGGAAGTCACATTACATTAGGATAATTAACAAAAAAAAATTACCCATTTCCTTAAGGATTTCTCTAAGGAATTCTGCTATTTTCACCAGATTTCTAGCCGCACTCAGTTTTCGCGCTCTCAATTTTGTTTGAAAATGGCGGATTACGCTCAAATTTCAATGGGAGCTAGTCAAAAGTATGCTGTATAAGGAACAATGTTTGCTTAGTAAGAAATCGGTTGCCTACTCTTATTTTATAGGATCAAAAAAAAAGTGTCGGTTATTGGTTCTTGTCGATCATTGGTGCCACTACGTTATATCGTCGACCGCCACCACTACTACCACTTTACGTTAACTTTTAAACACAACTCAATTTACAGACAATCAGAATCATCAATTTACATTTTGTTCGAGTCTTTTAAAAACACTTTAATCTCTCTGAAAAATTGCGCCTAAAATACAGTTTTATCTTTGTTACGAAGTTTGTCTTTCACATAAATCATCTTTGTTAAAAAGTAATGTTTCCTCTCAGTCCCAATTAGTAGTAGGTATTATTATGGTTTGGGACAAAACTTGTTGTAATTAGGAATTTAAGCGACTTTTATTTTACGACAGTTTTAGTTTCCATTTCGTTACGTGTCTGAAAACTGGAGTTCTGCACGAATACCTGTTATGTACTTAATAATAGGGAACCGATATATTTTATAGCGAGGCCGTGTAGGCAAAAACAAAACATCCTTCGAAAAATCATGTTTATTCACAAAACAAAAGTAGAGAAACAACTAAATCGTTGCTTTAATAAAACTCTAAAACTTTCAGAATAATTAAAATATTCAGTTTCAGTTAGTTTTGCACGTTCCGTGACTAAACTTTACCAAAATTAATTGTTTACAATAATTGAAACAAAACTAACTTCGCTGTTAGTACGTTAGCTGGTCCGATAAAAGGCTTTATTTAGGCTGGTTGTTATGAATACTAATAAATAATAAATACTGCTTCAATTTAAACATAACATTATACTAAATAGATAAAAATATATATATCATATGTTCATAGATATGTATTGAAAACTGGAACTTTTATTTATTAAGAACAAATTGACTGATCTGAATTTTATTGTGTACGCCTGTCGCGTTTTCATTTTGAAAGAGGCATTTCAAATACAAATAGCTCGCGACGGTCGGCAGCCTTGCGATTTTAGGATGTAATTACACCACGAGTTAGATTTGATTCTAATTTCCTTTAAGTTGTGTGCCTGTTTTATTTTAGACAGAAGAATGTTTAGACTTGAACATCCTAACGATCTTAATAATATACATATCCCTAAAAAGTTACGTTTGCATACGAACATCAGGGAAACTTTGAATGTTGACCCATTTTCGGGTTAAACAAATAGTCGGGCACACGCAGCTCTAATCCTGACGATTGTTGAAACTCCCACTAGAGATGCAGATGGAGACATAATCTTTACAAATACATATACTTAAAGTCCATAAAATTCTGTCAGAATTATGGTTACAATGTTAGTAAGGGGAGACAGGTCTGTGAAAAGGGCTTCTATGGAAACTTAGTTTTGACCCTTCAGAACTTTTAGTCAACTTTACATTCGTAACTTACATATTGCTACCATTTTTAATGATTACCAGTCTTTTGTAAGATCATTAGATCTTCTGAAGAATCTACATACAGGTACAATCTAAACTTCGTACAAAATCACTGAAATTAAACCATATCGGACAGCAAGTTCACAACTGCTAAGCTTCTTATCTACAGTCTCCACTCGATTAATTTATGCTCAGTTACTTTGGGGCAGGATTCGCCAGCTCGCCTGACCAACTTTACGAACATACCAGATACAAGAACATGACCTGAGTCCAAGTCCAAGTCGAAGTTAACTTCAGATATTTCATACATGTTTGATACGTTCGCTTTTGAAGGCACTTCTGATATATTACGTGTGAAGTATAACAAGATTGAGAAACTTTGTAAGTACATTTAGAATTGTTATAACCTATGTACGTAAGGTTTTCACATTTACGTTCCTAAATCACGCAATCATTACTAATTGTTATCTCCACAGGCACCCATTGGTTTAATTTTACTTAATTCGGAAACTTTATTTAAAGAAAATACGTACCTGCGTATACAATTTACAACAAAAGGGACTCGTTTGTAAAAAAGTTCTCTTATTCTGCATAGTAATAAAAGGTTCATCATTGTGTTAATGACAAGGTTTCATTCATCGTGAGCACTCGTTAGTGTGTAGAGGATTATTTAAACAAATCAACCATTAATTTTCTTCCTATTTGTTTATTGACATATTGCTTTGAATAAATATGAATGATTACGTCAAATTAATAAAAAATCACTGAATAGTAATCATAAGTACTTAAAGTTGCGTTAAAGTTTAGATACTCTTGCCAAAATATAAAGTTTTGGCCGTGAATCTTAATTGTCCTCAAAGTTGTAGGTTTCTTAATTACAGTTACAATAGTTCGCAAGGTAAAGAGCAAAGTCAAGGTGACTGTTGACAGCCATTCACCTTGATGTTGCTTAATTGGAACCCGAAGTTCTCCGTCATCTGACCGTGATTTATTAGCTTGCTAAGATAAATATCCTTCCAATAGTTTACACTGTGTAGCAATTAATTTTGTTAGTGCTGTAGGTGTGTAAAATATATCTCTGTATTACTTTTAAAACAGTGAGTAACGATACACTTCATAAAAAACACCTTCAAGTCCAGAACATTACTTGAATGTGTATTCACAGTTATTGTTCATAAATAAACAGTGTATAAAATCCTTAACTGTGGCTTTATACATATAAAACACCTAAAATAAAAACGACTAACTAAGCCTAAAAATAAACTAATTGCAATTAATCTATACCAATATTATAAAGAGGAAATATTTTTTGTTTGTTTGTTTGTACCGAATAGGCTCCGAAACTACTGGACCGATTTTAAAAATTCTTTCACCTCTGGAAAGCTACTATTATTCCCGAGTAACATAGGCTATAATTTTGACGGCAGCGAAGCCGCGGGGGTCAGCTAGTTATATACAAATAGCATTTTCTTTATTAGCTGCTGCCTAGCTGACATATGAAATAAAAATAAGTTTGAAAACGGTTGTAAAGGTTGGTACAAGAGACCTTCCTTAACCAATTTTTTTAAATTACCCAAAAAAGCAACTATATAAAGGTTTCCGAATAACTTTTTCATTTCACTTTTCTAAAAGTTGCTTTTTCACCCACAGGCTTTTGTTGACCACTACAACCACTAAGACCCTAAAAGGGCCGAGGCCTTTCACAAAGTGTAATGGAATCATAAAATGTTTGTTGTTTACTGTTTATTAAATAGAAAGTTACTCACACTCGTTAAAAATAAAACAGTATGTTCCATTTATTTATTAAATAGTCTCTCGCCAACTTTCTCTTCGCTGGGCATTCACTCATTAATAGATTCCATTGCACAAGTTTACAGTACAATATTAAAGCTTTCAACTTTGTACAACTAGTCTCTATGCATTTTGCGAATACGTGCTTTTTTTAAATTTACTTATGCAATGAAGTTTTATGAAAAGAAGTTTGTGATTGTTAGCATCTGTTGCCACCACATTCGTTTTCTCGATATTTGAGCGTCCTCATAGAGTAGGATCGACCCTTATTTGAATAATTTCCATTAGCTTGCTGTTTACTTTACCGTCCCTTTATTTCACATCCAGTGTATATGACTGGCATGACGTCAATTTACAAGCACATTGTTATATATTTAAGCATAAATAGAGTGATGTAAATAATACCTAACTCTCTAATATATCCTACGTATAAAAACCAGTATCATATTCAAGGGTGATTTTTTTATACCTTCTCTCTTGAAACCTACTTAGTTATTGTGTAGGTATGCACTATCTATAAGATATCATCATCAGCTTTTTAATGTTCCCATTGCGGGGACAGAGTCCTCCTCTCTGATATCACACCAAGTTAACTCAATTATCACATCACATAATCAGCCTATTAATGTTCCCACTGCTGGGACACAGGCCTCCTCTCTGTGAGAGGGAATGGGCCGTAATCCACCACGTGAGCCCAGTGCGGTTTGGTGGATGTCACATGTCTTCGAATTTTTGGTTCTAGGACATGCCGGTTTCCTCACGATGTTTTCCTTCACCGTTTTGAGAGTAACTCAATTATGATTGTTAATAATTAAATTCGACAACCTCCAAGGAGAAAGCTAGCTCAAGTGTTTATTATGTACGTGAATGTTCTTGGATTAGCAACAGACGCAGATCTATTATCAACATGTTTATTATTGCTACCAGTATTTACTATTATCCGTAAAAACATAATCTATGAGTTATGCAGACACTTTGGTAAGCAACATTGATTACATAATCGTTATAATTTTGTAAATAATCAAACAAGTAGAAAGCAAACAAGGCAAGTGTTTTCAGTGAGCTTTAAGAAGCTCCTCAGAACTTACGAGTAACTCCAGCAGACACAGCTGTGGTGTAGATAGAACCTACACAGAGAAGAAGTAAAAACAGGCAAATTATGTCTAGCGATATAACCGACAATTTAAGCAACTTTAATGCCGCTTTAATCCGCAAGAAATCCCTTTAACCAAGTTATGAAAGACTCTGCTGAAGTCCTCATTTCTTCGACCCGAACCCACTGTAAGCAATTAAGAATGTGCCCGAAATATTAATTTAGGAAAGGTCTAATTCATTCAAGATTCATAACTTGGCATGTTTCTCTTCTATCCCCAGCCCGAGTTATTAAACACTTCCTCTCTGTGCGGTCAAGCGTGGATATAATCTCCTGCTGGCTAATTGCCTACAAGATGGGGATAGTCATTAAATACGGGTCCATCATGATTCACGGTCCATGAGATTCATTTGTTCGGGACACAAGTTTAGTTTCAAGCTTTGTGCTTTTTGCTGTATTATTGATTGGGTTTAAAAAAATATTTTTTGGTAAGAACCTATTTCGTTGTAAAAATAAACATAATAAAAATTAATTTACTTCAATCTAGTATAATACGGATGTATATTTGCCAAATAAATTCAAAAAGGCTGGTAAAATGTATTTATTTACAGACCTACCCGGTAGCGGTAGCTTCAGTTCATATGCAAAGCTAAATTGATCATACCGCTTTGAATATTTGCCTGTGGCCGATGAGATTTTTAAAATTCGGCTCACGATGCAGTGTTACGTGAAAACACGTGACAAACACACAACTTTCACCTGAAAAATTCTGAAACAAAACAAATATCGCACTCACACAACCATGAAACCATTTATGGGTTTAGCATCCCTTTGAATTTGATACGGTACAGAAATATTACCTTCGTTACATGACAAATATTAACATTTTGAAAGCAACATTTAAATACATTAAATACATGACTTTATATACGTAGGTACGCAGTAATATTTCTCTCATGTTTATGTTACCTACCTTCGTCACATTACATTCGGTATCTTCACAGAAATAGGATTTATACTGAGATTGAGGCTCGATATTAACATCCCAAGTTTACATTACACCTTAAAGGAAAGGTCTCTGATTTACATGTAGTACCACACTACGTTAGTTGATAATACAATTTCCTTGCTTGCGTGAGAAGCCAACGATGTGTGACGTCACCTTGCAATATTATTTAACTGGCAACTTGGTGCAGTTGATTAGTGATGCTCGAGTTTGAATTTCTATACAAGATTGAAGATTGCCGCTTTTCACTAACACATCAACTAAGTCTTTTTACTACACCTTGTGCTACAATAAATTCATAGATTTTAGTAATCATTTATTTTGTTGGGCCAACTAAGCAATAAATTCAATTTATTTTTTCAATGTCTTCAATAGTTTAAAACAAGGTACATGCTGAAAAATGTCATGCCACGTAACTTAACAACAAATAGAAATCAGCGCCTATGTAGCAGACGTAATAGCGCAATACGCGATACGTGTGTAGATAGATAGATGTAGCTTTGCTACGGCGTAGCATGAACGCTGCGCTACGGCGTAGCATGAACGCTGCGCTATGGCGTAGCATGAACGCTACGCTACGGCATAGCATGTACGCTGTGTTACGGCGTAGCCTGTACACTGTGCTATGGTTTAGCATGACCGCTGTGTTACGGCGTAGCTCTATTTCATAAAATACTTTTTTTTTGATATTAGTTATCAATTATTGATTTAAAAAGTTTGTAATATCAAGCTTTAAGCTAACTAAGCGTATATGCGAAACTTCAGCTCTATTGGCTATTCAATTGCAAGATTTAACCCACACATTCTAACTAACAAGGCAAGCTACATACAAGCTTATAAATATAACAGAATCTTTTTAGATGTAGTATTTGACCTTCGTGATGGCTCGACGCGATTCGATTTATATAATACTGATAAGCAATTTTTATTAAGCAAAATTGCAAGTACGATTACATGGACGCAATGCAATTCAATTCGACTGATTTGCACTTGAAATTTTCTAAGAAAATACTCGTACGATATCGACCATATCGATATCAGAATCGACGGAATTTAAATTGCTTCGCACCGTCACGAAGGTCCCTTAGTACTTTAATTTTTTTTTTCTATTTTGTGACACTTTAATAATCTTTCAACTCTTAAACCTTTCTTGAAACAACCGATGATAATAATGTAGATAAATCAAAAACAGATTATAAAGTTTTTGCAAAATTTATTTTGATTTTGTAATGATTAAATTCATTAGTAATCGGTGTAGACTCATTTTTATTGCGCGATTGATAGCAAAAAGATAAGGCTTATTTAAATCAAACATGAAAACTTATTTTATCCTCATACAACGTTTGAACTTTCGGTTCCCGCAGGAAATTAATACAATGATCGAAACTTTGAGCCGGTAACATTAGGACAACCTTTATTGCAGTGGTAATCTAATTACCAGAATCCGATTAAATTAAATCAACTGAAAACTTCTTGAGTAAGGGTAGAAAACGTAGCTGAATTTCAAGTTTGGAGAGTCGGTGTCTACACAGGAAGACAGTATTTGTGCGAGTTGTTCTAAATCGCCCCATATCGCTAGATATTTTTAGCTATAATTTATTTTTAGTTGGGTATAGCGTGTTTTAATTAGATAGATATTTACTTTTGTAACACGAAATATTGGACTGTTTGGTTGAAACAAACTACTTAACTTTAGCACATTGATCCCAAATAATAATTAAAAACACAATCCTAACACAAACGCATATGAAACGGCCTCAATAATGTTGAACCGAGTTACAGAAATACACGCTGCCACATAATTTACTGGAACACTTTAATAGAATACATACGTTGCTAAGTGCATTGCAACCAAGGACGTTAAAATTTCATAACAAAGACACCAACAGGAATAGGTACTTTTTGAAAAAGTATTCTTAAAACTTCAGCTATTAACAAAGTTTACGTCTACCAGTGCTAATTCTATAACGTTATGTTTCGAAAATCTTTTAAATTGTTTTGCTCTGACAGAATAAGTCTCTTTAAACTTTTTTCTTTGACATTTTGATCCGTTTAACCAAAATTAATCTCAATTCTTGTCATAATTCTTACGTCTTTAGAAAACGGATCGTGAATTTGATAAATCTTTTATTACAATATAAAAATAAATGTAATAATTTACTTGTTTCAGGCATGTACTCTTTTGAAATTAAATCTAACAGACGCAGACGTGGAAGGAAACGCCGGGAGGGGACGCCCTAGAAAGACATATATAGACCTTATAGGTGATGTTCTTCAGAAAGGCCAAGTGCGCAGTACCCATAACCGGCGTGTGTGTATGACTAGATGTATGAATGTGTGTGAAACAAAAGAAGTATGTAAGGATCGTAGCAGGTGGCGTTCTGTAGTTTCTGCCTACCCCCATGGGAAAAAGGCGTGAGTTTATGTATTTATGTACCGACTGACATATCAACGCCCAGCCTAAACCACTATTGATAGAAGTTTGAAATTTATAAAGGATGTTGATTTTATACTGTAGGCGTCAGTTAAGAAAGGATTTTTGGAAATTCATCCTCTAAAGGGGTGAAATCAGTCATGTTTAATTTGAAATGAATTAAATATGGTATTTAGCCTCTAAATATAAAATAACAAAATACGTATCTAAGCTATTTTTGAATTTCATCTCTTAAAAGGTTAAAAAGGGGTGTTAATAATTGTATGAAAACTAAATTCTTTATTATCAAAATTACTTGGAATTTAGTATTTATGCTCTTCAATACAATCAAAGAAACACATATCTAAAGATTTTTTGAATTTCATCCCTTAAAGAGGTAAAAAAAGGGGTGTTAAAATTAAATGAAAATTAAATTGTTTATTATCAAAATTACTTAGAGTTAAGTAATTCTGCTCGTTAACACAATTAAACAAACAATAATTTAAGGATTATTTGAATTGTATACCTTAATGGGGTAAAACGGGGTTTTAAAGTTTATGTGAATGATTACTGGATGTGCTCGGGCGGGAAACAGTTTTCATAACTCGAGTACCACTGATACCCTCTGACTATGTCTTTGAGTTTAAACGATTACAATTCCTCTTAAGGTCTGCTTTGCAATGACCTTAAATAAATCTCAAGGTCAGTCATTTAGGATGGCAGAAATAGATTTAAGGCAAGATTGCTTCCGACACGGGCAATTTTACGTTGCCTGTCCCAGAGTCAGCAATAGCAGTCGGGTCATTTTGGCACAAAGAAGTGGTTAGTTAAATTCTAACTTCTTGATGACAACTTTGTTAGTGTAAGCTAATTATGAGACTATCCATATCTAGACTGTACAGGATGGAGAAAACTCATCACACTATCGGAAGATGCTTTATTTTTTGCAAATGGCGAAAAATATGAATTCTGTTTCGACATTTGTGAAGTCAACAGATACGAAATGTAGCTGGTAACCTCCAAGCTGGTGTAACCTTTTTTTTTTTTTAAGCGTGGAGAAATTCTCATGCATACTGCGCTACCACGGGGAGATAGCGCAGTTATGTGGGACTCTAACCCACTAAAACTCCACGGTGTCCTCCTGTGCCACTTATGGCGGGAACACGGGTACGCGTTAGCACTCACCGCGAACCCGCCGCGGCTGTCCGTCACCGGACCCTCCTCTGGGGAGTACCCCCCATCCCCGGTGCACCAGAACACACTGTGCGCCGTGACCACCCCAGGGGCCAAACCAGCACATGGGTTGCCAGACGACCCCAAGTATGGCACCCTTGGTCCCCTTGTGACGGGTCAGGGTTAATGGCCCCGCCACCTACCATTTTTCGGCCGCAGGGGATAGGGATAGCGGCCAACGCTATACCGGCACTCCTCCTCCCCTGCGGCCCCACCGCGTCCGCCATCAGACGGTGGCGACCCCGTCTAGGCCGCGGAAGGTAGTGAGAGCGGCGCACCGCAATACCGGCACTCCTTTCCCGCCGCGGCCTCCAACCCTCAGCCGCGATATCGTATGGGTATGGGAGACCCCATACGACATCGCGGCCCGCCTCAGTTGCGATGTCGCCTAGGCGGCACCGCAACCTACATGTTGGCCGCTAAGTCGTCGGCTTATCGGCAAAAGCCCTGACGAGCGGCCCCTCCTCGGGTTCCTCTTCGCTTCACCGTGGGTGACCAAGCCACGGTTACTGAGCTCCCCCGCATCGACAATGCTGGAACCCACTGGGTGGGAAGCTGGTGTAACCTAAGTTAAGCCATTCTAAATCGCGACCACGAGGAAGACAACTTTTCATCATTAATCATCATGAGCAAGCTCTGTTAATATGTGAATAAGCAAAATTATAACCACTGTGGCACCGAAAATCCCCGTATTATCCAGACAGAGTCATTAAACCCACTCAAAGTTACTGCATGGTGTGTTATTTACGCTGGAGGCGTCGTCGGGCTGCCAAACCACTACTGTGGTCGACGAGGTCACAGAACCATGATCAACATATTTCTCTATCCTTAAAAGGAATATATTTGAACTAGAGTATATATTGGTTCCAACAAGATAATGCAATGGCGTTTACTGCACGGGCCGACACCAAAATTCTGAGGGTGGCATTATCCGGACTTGCACTGGCCAATAAGATCGCCTGATGTAACTGTTTCAGACTTCTTTCTGTGGATTTTTTTAGTCAACAAGCCTCAGACTCAAGAAACCTTCAAAGATAATATCCGCTGGAAGTTCTGGCAAGAATGATGGCAAATGCCTAAAAAGGGCACGAATAAATATCAATTCCAGCGAAGCGACGGCCACTTAGCCATATCATTATGTCGACTACATGGAAAATAAATTAAAATACCAAATAAATATTTTCCAAAAGCAGAAATAAAGTTTTTAATCCATAACAACAAATAACAGCCAAAGCGGGTGATAACTTTTGCGCCATCCTGTATTAATATTCTATTGTGTCGGTAGGATTCAGAAAGCAAAGTGGTCTTCCACTATTTGTATCTCCCCGTGAAAATCGATCCCAAGATACCTGCGGAATGAAAGTCCTTTCATTCCCGTCTAGATATTAGAACAGGAAAGCAGTGCAGTTTATGCTCATTTTGTATCAATTTACACGTAATTTTTATAATTTAATATAATAATAAAGTTGAGCAAATTTTGTGGTCTACGTGAACAAAGACGCGGGCGGAAAACTATGTTTGGATAATAATTTGCAATAGCCCACCAGAACTGGAAAAATACGAAACAGACAATATCGTGTAGTCCACGCAGGCGAAGCTGCGGGCGGAAAGCTAGTTGGAGTATAAAAATTAATGGTTGATGTGTCATCCTGATTGGATGGAGTTTGTAAAATGCTTTAATGAAAATTATATTTCACTAAAGACTTGAATTAATTATCTCAATCAAGGAGCAATTATACGTAAGTGTTCCTTTGAAAGTTTATCAACGAGAACTTTATCAACTTCGACCCGGAGCCGTTTTAGTTACTTTACTTTGTGTTTGAGTTTCTACTGAGAGTAAACGAGCACAATAACGCATAGATCTACATATTAGATATTCATTGTGTACTTATTTCAGAGCGATTTTTTTATTACTTTGTTATCCTAAAAACATAAGTACTGGGAGTTTTTTTTGATCTAGCCATTGCTGTTCCACTGCTTAGAAAAGACCTTACATACCTACCCTAACAAAATAATCTGCAGCTTGGATGCCTGATCCGCCTCTAGAAGCAGCAAAATATAAAGGGATCTGAAGCCAGCGTTAATTAAAATATTTCTATGTAATTCATTCTTCCATCGCAGTATACCATGGATTTATGAGATTCTGTTTAAAACACAGAACGAATAATTGCGCATTTGCGCGTCTGCGGCCGGCAGAACCTTAGTCGTTGTTTTTACTTTCTTTGTTCCACATGGATGTTTTTAGAAAAAAAGAAAGAAAGAAAAATATTATATTTATTTTTATTTATTTATGTTTTATGAGTGGTTCGTATTAATAGCAGCTAGTAATTTATCTCTGTTACAATATCTGGCTTTTAAACGAAGATGCACCTCTGCACTACAAAATTCATGAATAAAATTAGAATCTCAATAACTTGAATAGCGCTAAGGTTTAAAAAACCTTTCTAGCCGTATGGCGCGGACGTAGCATTGTGCATTGCAAAACGGCTCAGCTGTCGATCGATTGACTATGCGAGAAACTTGTAAGAACATTCAAAAGGCAGTTTTATTCATGGGTGACCTTAGGTTTACACATCACGGGAATGAAACACAGCAACGTTGTTTCAATCTTTGTTACAAAACGTCTCTTATGAAAAAATATCACATCATAGCTTCTCCATAATTCTAGATTTGCCTCCGATTTTATTTTGATTTGCTACAGACTGACTTATTGATACAGCTAGGATCAAGAGCCAGCCACTAGTCTGGCTTCTACTCGTAAAAGAAAATGTGATGTTAATTATTCATGTCGTTCACTGGCCAAGGTTCGCTGGTAAGGTTTCCTACTGATTTCTTCTGTAATACATATACCTACCTACTGATGATTTGATTTTATTTCACTTGGGAATTATTATCTTTAGGTATATATACTATTGTTTTTTTATAAAAAAACGCTTAAATTACTTTTTTTTATTTTGTATTATTTCTCAAAATAATATTGTGTTTCGCTGAAAATGGTCTACATTTCTCGCAGATCACATTTGAGAACATACAAAAGAGTATGGAAAATAAACCAGAAAAAACTTTTTGACAAGATAAATTAACCGACTGCATAAAACAAAACACTCGAAGTGAAAAATAACTTTCTTTTCGTCGGTGTCTTTAGTACCTACTTATTTCTTTTTCGTTTTTGGCACCGACTTCCAAAAAGTAGTGTTTTGTTTTGGAAATCGGTTTAATATTTTTGTTAAAATGTTTACATTTTTCTCTTTTTAGTTTTGGTACCCTATACTCGTATTACCATGAAAAATCATTTATAGCCAGAGGGCTTCTCATAAAAATACCAATAATCCTAAACAAGATTGGGATTCCTAAATTGTTTTATTACGGAGTTCCGGTGCCTACCTTCCGGCTTCATCAATCTGGAGTTCAATGATTCCATTTTCATTTATTTAAATTTGCTTCATCACAGTTATTTAACTATTCCTGATATCTTATACCTACCCAAAACATACTTATCATTGAGAAGTTCCACTGTGTGGTATTCTTAGTTCCAATTCACCAAAGGATACTTGCTGAATGCAAATTGCAAATGTTTGCCATGTTGATGAAAATACCGAAACCTCTATGTGTATGCCTATAAAACTGGAAGAATTCTCTTGATTTCTCCAGGCTTCCATCATCAGAGCCTGGCCTGGTGACCATGGAACCACCTGGGCAGGGTATGCCTTTCAACAAAAGAATAATTTTCCAATTCGGTTCAGGCGCCTTTGAGTAATCGGTGAAAATACCTTTAAAAAAAGATTCTAAAGAATTTAGACTCCTCCTTTTTGAAGTCGGTTTAAAAACAATACCAATTTTGCTGCAGGATGCCCTTGAGTGGCGTATTATTTAAAAAATTGTGTCATAACTGTTATCAAATGACTGCAAAAAGAGACAGATGTATACAAGTCATGTACATCTGTCTCTTTTGCACACTCAAAATAACCTTGCTCTTAGAGCTTATTATCACCCCCCAGTTATTATTTTAACATTATTAAGTAACTACGTAAGTACCTCTCTTACTAGGCTCTGTGGGAGCTATCTGCAGCGAATGAACTTTTTTCTTATCTACAAATAAAATATATTTTCGTATCTTCGGCATATAATAAATTATCACGCTCATACACAACACTCCGAGTCTTCTTTATTAATTGAACCATGTTTCTTCGTTCATATTTTTTTCTAAATTATCTGGAACTTTACTTACCGAACTGCACGTCCGTGTCTTATGACTTCACTGAGCTAATCAAATTCACGGAGCGAAACACAAGAGGTCGGAAAGTGAAATTCTATCATCGAAGGCGTGCCTACATCGAATGGAAAAACGTAAAAATGGGAATGTCAAACCCTATCGAAATGTTACTTGATCAATCCCTTACTTTTTAGCATTTTGCCCATTGCCATCGCTGACATGTAGTATTACAACATATATCTACGAGTAAATCACAGATCTATGAGTCATTTTTATATAAATTTAAAATTTCTAAATAAAAAAAAAACGTTGCCCCACACTAGGAATTTCTTGCTGTATCGGGGGTGCGTTTACAAACATATAAACCCACATACACAACACCCAGAGCCGGAACAACTATCTGTAGGTCATACAAATATTTGTTCCGTGCGGAAATCGAACCCGCGACACGCAGCGCAGCAGTCAATCGCTCAACCACTGCAATAACCGTGCGCCCAAATATGTATATGATACTGTAATATAAACATATGAATCGTAATATCGTCTTTGATAATAGATTTTTGTCATTTTTACATATATAGGATCATAGGAACAAGAGCAGGATGTAGCTATACAAGACAATTAGCTCTGTCCTATTTTCACAGTCGCACTATTACAGTTAACATGTCATAGTATAAGTCCCCTGGTCTTGCCATATAGAATCTTGCTATATTATTAATTTATTTTCATAACTAGGCTCTGCCAGCGGCTTCCCGTGGATGTGGAATTCTAAAATTATTGTTGGGAACACTGCTGTACATAGTGACGATGCAATAGTAGTACACACAACAATCTTGACCTCCATTACAACCAAATATGACAAACAATGGGATCAAAGAACTATGATAATGTAATACTATACTATATGATTCTAGAGGTCATATATTTAGTATAAAAGATGGGATCCTATGTATGATCCTAGATATATGTTAATGTAATACCTATATATGGTACAAATTAAGTTAGTAAAAAGAAAATGGTAAGAATTTAGTGATGAAGGGATGTCAATTCTCTATCCAACAAACTTATAAATACAGCTTACTCGTATAAGATTATCATTGGGTTATTCAATTGAAAGTTAGAAGAATAAACTTGCTTAAACTAGAGTTGTATCTTGTGAATTTAAGTACCTAACTTCTTGAACAAAATAAAGGTTCCATTTAGCAGTTTCTAAAATAATCAAAAGAAGCGGCTTTAATATAAAGATATGAAATTTTTAGGAGTCTATTTTGTATTTTTATAGACATAAGATATAATATAATTCATTCACCTTTTGCAAAATCTGCTCATCTTGTACTTTTTTCCTACACTGCAACACTGCAAGTAAAGTTTCAAATTTATACAGAACATTTATTACAATGTTCATTGTTGTCTGCTTGTGAGACATTTGCAAGTCCGAGTGGTAAAACGTGTATACTTGATGAGACAGAAAGAGGAAGAGAAAATTGTGAATACATCATTCTTGATCACTGTGGGCGGTGGACGTACAAGTAAAAAATATAAATCGCGGTCGGTAGATAAAGAATAAAAACGGCAGACGCCTTCTAAGTTTCGATGTGCCGTGACTTGCAGGATCACATGTTGCTATTGTGGTGTGTAGGCGCATGCAGCTGCGCCAATTGTTCATACCAAAGACCTTGTATTTCTTAATACTAGACTGTGCACCAAAAATTTTTGTTTGGCTAAAATGAAATCTATTATCATACGCCTAGGTTAGATATTTCCTTATAAGCGGTAGCTAACCAAAAGCGGTCCTGGCGAGAGGGTTCCCGCTGGTAGTGTGTCCTTGTCTGACATCTTGCTAGCTTAACTAATCATTGCATTTGGTAGAAATGGTAGAAATTTTTATTTTTTTCATTTTTATGTTATACCAAAAGCGGTCCTGGCGAGAGGGTTCCCGCTGGTAGTGTGTCCTTGTCTGACATCTTGCTAGCTTAACTAATCATTGCATTTGGTAGAAATGGTAGAAATTTTTATTTTTTTCATTTTTATGTTATACCAAAACGAACGAATAAAAAAAATATTTAAATACGTTTCAAAGTCTATGAAACTTTGAAACGTATTTAAATATTTTTATAGTTCCTATAATTAATCAATTCATTGTATTTAAAAAAAAAAAACATTAATACTGAGTAAGAGTAGTACTTTTAAATGTTTGGGCCTGGTAATACTAAATGTAAGACCACCAGGTTGGAGTTTTTGGCGGGATTTTTTCGAGTGAAGTTCAGCGGCTGTTAATATTATTTGCAAATTGATTCTTAGTGGATATTGTGATATAAAATTGGTGTAGTTTTGTGTCTCAACTGTCTACGCAACTGGACAATATGTGAAATCATTGACAGGAGCGATCTCAGGATAGTGGAGCGGAGAATTTTATTGTAGTATTGACTACCTCCACAAAGCTTACTGGGAAGGCTGACTCGATACAAATTGCTGCCAAATACTCCAAAAACCATTAGAATCTGTTACACCCGTATTCTAATGCATACTAAAGAATGTTAAAATTGCACTGAAGACGAGGCGGTTATGGTCCAAGACCTTAGCCTGCCCGAAAAGGGCGAACATAAAAAAAAAAACACCACCAGGTTTGCGGCGTTTTTGGCGGGTTTTGTTCGAGTAAAATTCAGCGGCTGTTAATATTATTCGCAAATTGATTCCTAGTGGAATAAAATTGGTGTAGTTTTGTTTCTCAACTGTCTACTCAACTGGACAATATGTGAAATCATTGAGATCCTTTGGGGTATTTCAAATCATCGTCTGAAGACTGCAGGATCATCTAACGCCTCTCCTTCATGAGCTTGAGAGTAAGATCAGAGAGTTTTTTTCCTATCTATACGATGGGTCTTGAAGAATAAGACTTATGCAGACTTGGGATTTGAGGATTATCGAGTCCTCCCCAAATACACCATCGTAAACTGCTCAATTCCTCTTCGAGTTCGGTCATCTTATCGTCGGTCCGGAGTCCGGAGTGTGCGCGTGTTGTACGTTGCCAGGTCCTGTCGTCGGTATTTGTTGGGGTAGCCGGATCTCGTCCGGGATTCTTTGCACCCCTTGCCATACCGTAACCTAGACCGCTACCGTAGTCGAGGTTAGGCAGGCTGCCGGGCACTAGGTGCTATGTTTTATTTGTGCTATTCATGGGGAGTGCTTTGCAGGCGGGTTGGCGATCCCAGTATGGTTGTTACGCTGCTGATCATTCTCTGGTTTGTCCCTTAGTCGCCTCTTACGACACCAATGGAAAAACATGGGATGTCGAAATTCTGTACGCTCGACACCGACTCGGTAAGTGACGTAGATTCCAAAAAATATACACACTTTTTTTTTTCAATGAATTTGGTAGGTTTAGGTAACGTAGTTAGGTAGCATAAATACATATATTGGGAAACTTACACTATTGTTTTTACAATCAATTTGTCCCGTGTTATGTTTGGACATGGTCACCTCATTAGAAAGAGACACACTACCAACGGGAGCCCTCTCGCTCGGACCGGTTTTTGCGCCATAGTGCACAGTCTAGTAGTAAGAAGTATAAGGTCTTTGGTTCATACGGTATTAGTGGCAGCCGCTGCATCTAGCTTCACAACTTCGGTATCCAATTTATTTTTATTTTTTTAATTTATAGGCTTGACTTGACCACTGTCTCACCTGATGGTAAGCAATGATGTGGTCGACGTAGAAGCACGCTTGCCTAGAAGTAACCTATTCACTCTTGACTTAAATTTTATGGACTAACCATCAAACTATTTATGCAACAAATAAAAAATGACCCATAAATACGTATATATAGTAACTTATTTGATTTTACGATAGAAGATATTCTAGCTATTAAATAAAGCAATCAAAAAATTTGCTGAAAATTTAAGGATAAAAGTCAACGAAAGGACAAGAAATCAGTGATTTCATACAAATTCATGAATCCTTTGTGAGCTACGAATCTCTAGAATAAGGGTAGTCTTCGAATTTTAATGCGTGTGACCCTTTTCTTCGGTCAGATATTGATGGAAATCGCGGTCACCGTCCGGTCAATCGACTACGATTTATCACGAATGAAAATAAGTAGCGTAATAGACACAATTTTGGGTTCATCTAATATAACAGGATAAGTAGTTATAACATTATAATGTTTTTGAAAACTATTTACATAATTTATGAAGTCGCGTTTGAAAAGACAAATACCTAGTTTATCTATACCAATATTATAAAGAGGAACGATTTTTTTGTTTGTTTGTACCAAATAGGCTCTGAAACTACTGGACCGATTTAAAAAATTCTTTCACCAAAAGAAAGCTACAATATTCCTGAGTAATATAGCCTATTTTTTTATCCCGAAAACGGGTCCAGTGGGGTGGTCCACGGGAGCAAAGCCGTGGGGAACAGCTAGTTATAAATAAATACCATATAGGTACTTTTGAATTTTCAAACGAAAAATAAAATGAAGAATCTAGTTGCACATTTGCAAGCTTCAGTAGGTCTCTATGGAGAAGAATGTGCAAGAAACTCCACGGACACTCTTTTCCATAAATAATTTTCAATTACAAGTATTTGGTTACAACAGTCTTGTTGGAAAAGTACACATATGTGAGAAAGATGTAAAAAGACATGCATGGAAAAACGTCTAGAGTAAAATAAACTATCTCAAAATACAATGATTAATTAAAAACAGGCCGAGGCAACCAGTTATGACTCATCCCAACTGATGGCGCCCGTTTACGAACATGACGCATGGATTGGCACCACTCAGCTCAACCATCATGAAGGGAACCGAATGATCCAACACATGTACCACCATCAGATAAACATTTGAGAGAGAATGACACACTCAACTGCCAGGCCACACACAAGTCAACGAACGTCATATAGGTAAAGTAAATGGTAGATTAACAGTCGGAACATAGTACTCAAACATGTGCAGTGCAGCTATATAATACTAAAATAAATTGAGTTTAAATAATATATTCATAGTCTTCAGCAGGTCCAACTTTACAAAACAAAACTGTTCTGCCCATCACTTGTGTTTCTCTAGTGGCTGCAGAGCAGGGCCAGCATTGAGTCAAGCCATTTATCAGCTATTTAATCCCCAACTTATAATATGCCTGCTTGCATAGTGTGCGTTTTATACAAGTTTTAAATTTCGTCTCATTAAGTTCTAGAATGTGAGGAGGTATTACATTTGTTTTAACAATGGTTTTATTGTATAAATAAGGATTCTTTTTATTGCCTTGTTCATTTCGTTATAAGAGAAATGAATTGATAGGTACAAATAAATATTGAAAACGACGAAGTTTTAAATGGAGTTCAAGATTTATAGAAGAATTTGTCTTATCTTTATCTTATCTGAAATATAAGGAACCTTATAAAGCAGGCTGCATGGCTTTTCTATGGAACGCATTTTTTCCTTTTGTGTGAAGTATAAAAAAGCTTAGTTTCCACAGACGCATTAACATTGTGGTACATCGTGTCGAGAGGCGTCAGACGCTATTCTCACTATGCAGAGGTATCTTTATATAGAAACGTTCATGTGGGGGTCGCAAGAATGTTAAATAAGTAGATTCTCTTCCTTTGAGCATGTAGCAGAAAAAACAATGAGAAAAAATATTTTCTCTGAAATAGAAAAATATCAGGAATTCTATAGCGCTTATATGTATTCTGAAGAGATTTCCACACGTCCAATGCATAAAGGCGACCTTTATGGATTAGGTAAATCAAAGGGACGCGAACAGAACGATGTTTTATTGAATCTCTCGACGGATTTCGAATGGGCAATGGATGGATGCTTAAAGTTAGGAAGTAGCACCATGACTGAAATATAAAAGTTTAGTGTAAAACACCGGTTGACATTTAATGTTAGATTACGTTTTAGTAAGCATTATATGAAAACCGGGATAAAAAACAAATGAGGAAAACGTGCCATTTCACTACATTGTGTATCACGTTGAAGCTTACGTTGAATATACGCTTAAATGTCTGTTTTATGAAAATGCAGTGAAGTGTTAACATTTCGTAAAAGTGTAAAAATAATCTAGAGACTTCAGATGGTACTAAAATGGATAATTTTAAGTCTCAGAGTATGCCGCGTGATGAAAATACAGACAAAATGTGATTGGGTTAACTAATTTATATAGTTTTATAGGTCGACACACAACGTGTTTTTTATTATTATTTATTATAGGCTCGCGTTTGACCACTATCTAGCCTGATGTTAAGTGATGATGTGGTCGAAGTTGAAGCACACTTGCCTAGAAATAACCTTTTCAATCTTAACTTGAAGACCCCTAGGTTGTAGCTATCAGGAAACTAAGACAGGAATTCAACAGTAAGTGTAGCATTTCGTTTAGTTTGAATACCTGATTTTAAAAACAAAATATCTCCAAAAATGTTTTCTTTCATACAACACAAAGGAATTCCTGCCGGCGTCTTTGTTTCCTGACACCTAATTTGATAATCATCTCAATTTATGTTCAAGATGGAATCCGAGGGGAATCGTATATTTTTATTGGTTAAGGAAAAATGGGTTTCACAATCAATTGTGTTTGTGTGTGAAGTAGTCGATATTGTGCTAAGTAACTGTTTACTGTGTACACGTATAAATTTTAAAGAATAAACCATATTTCTCATTAACTATTATGAATGAATGCCACGAATTTTGAATAAGGATATCGTACCTATCGTAGTATCCTACCTTTTGACGGACCCGGTAAATTTTAATTTCGATAATAAAATTCACAACTGTCGTCGGAAATTCAATATTAATTGCAGGAAACAGTGCGCTTGAACAATTAATGTTAGGGTGATATTCTAGCATCAAAGCGACAAAAGTATTTTTGAAGTGTTTTGCTGTTGTGGCTTTAGTTTAGTTTCAGTGCTCTGAACAAATAAGATTATGGGAAATCTTGACGTTTATCCTTTGTAAAGCATGCACGTTGCTTTTATAAAATGGTTGCTTGTATTAGCTTCTTATCAATTAGATAACTTTAAGATTTTATTTCTAAATCCGGTATGTTTGTCCTTTTTCTTATATCTAGTAACAGTTAAGTACATGCCCACTGTTTTCTTTTGTATCTGAGATAAATTTCTTAATCTTATGTTTCTGACTACATCTGACTATAATAGCTTTTGTTTTCTATATTAAAATAAGTCATTTATTTGAATAAACTCCTGTTGAGTTACTTTTTTGTTGTTCTTGTGTACAATACCAGCAGTAGATAAATTAAGTTGTTGGATTCTTGTTTGTGGTTGGAAATAATATCATGCTATCTTTTATTTTTCTTCTCTTTGTCAGAGTTATAGTTAAATTATTCCTTAAGTCATATATATCATTTGGGTGGGTTTAAAGAAGTGACACGGCGTTATTAACTGTACTAATATAAAAATGTGTAGTTCCATTAAATAACATAACAGCCAGTGTGCGGTATACCAATTTAATGTTAAACATAAACATATTGGAATATTATAAAAGGATCAAGATATTAATGTTTCACTACAGTAATCTACGTTTTAATATTGAACAACTTTCATTATAAATTCGTGACGCTATAGAATACAAAAAATGAGCCTGTCACATACAAATGCGAGATAACACATAAACTGCGGGATGACGTCACAGTTAAGTGGCGCACCCCACATTTACATATTCACTTAAATTCTTACTGCAGATGATATGAACAAGGACGCGTGAAAGTGTTAGATATGGTAAAATGAAACGTCTCACGGTCACGTGAGAACGAATTTAGAGAAAAAGTTGAATATCGACTCGAATTTACATTTCCCTTTGGGAAGTAAAGTAACGATTAAGGTCTATCCACACATATCAGGGCCGTGCCAGGGACGTGGACGGACCGTGCCCCGTCAGGTGCTCCAACAATTTCGGTGTGTCCATTTAATATGAACTCGTTCACACATGTCAGTGCACGGGCCGTGCACGGGCCAGTGACGAATCTTCAATGCCTAGGCCAAGCCCTGTCACGTCCTGGGCACGGTCCTGATATGTGTATAGACTTTAAGACTTTTTCATTTTTAGAATTGCGTTCCCCAAAAGATAAAAATGGTACCCTTATAGGATCACTTCATGTTTGTATGTGTGTCAAGACCTTTTTTTCTGGAATGCTTGATGGTATCAAGTTGAAATTAATATCATATAACTCAGGTCTGCTACTCCGTGGAGCTTTGAAAACAGCAAACTTCTAGATAACTTCAATTAAAATATTGATAACCTTGGCAAATAACCTTATAAGCTCTAACCTTACTTGGACTACAAAGTTCTCCAGTAATAAGATAATTTATTTGAAATATTATAAGAATGTTCTGATTCGGACTGACTACTTCTGGCATTGTAAATATTATCGAGTTATAAAAGAAGCAGGGAGCGGTACTAACCATCTATTGAACATTTATGAATAATTTGCCTCGTACCGAAAATCACGAAGAGGGAGAAAATAATTTAGGCATACGTACTTAATAGTACTACGGAATTACCTGAAATCAATTTGGTACAATTTATTTTTGGGTCGCCAAGTTCAATGGAAGTCAATTTGTTTTGTAAGAACTTAAATTGATATAGGTACACATGTACATAAGTATTTAGAGATGAATGGAATATAATTTGGCAATCGGGTTATTCCATTGACACTCCGTACTGCACTGGGAGAGAGCATTAAAAGTATTTACCACCGATCTGACCTGCTGTTGAATATACCATGACTACGAGTGCCCTGTGCCACTAATAATAGGTAATTTCTTATTTATACTCGAAGGTATCACTCTTTTACAACCGTTTCAGCTATTTCGCATGTTACCTATCGGCAGTTTCATGAAGACATGTTAATTATTACGACCCGTCATGACTTTCCGAGATAAAAATCTGTGTTAGCTCTCAGTTACAATTCTGATCTAAATATGAATTATTCGTGCTTGCCCATTTGGTTTATCGTATTTTTGCGTTGTAAAATTTCCTGTATATAATATTATCCACCATTCAATACTTATGACAGCTTTCGAAAAGAAAATTCTTGAGAAATCTTAATATAAACATGCTCACCCATTGGAGCATGTTTATAATATTTATAAGTATAACTGCGCATAGCTTCACTAAAATTAATTCTATCCTACAAACAGATTTTCTGTTCCATTTACTTCAACTATACGTGTTTATTCGGGTAACGTGTCTGGGACCAATGTGCTCAAGTTTCACATCAAACTGCCTTTGAATACGGCTGTACATCCTAAAGACAGTTTCTGAATGTTGATAAAATACGAAAAACCCTAATAACGAAAGGTTCTGGCTCATAAACCTGTCCTTCAAAATTTTAGATGTTCTTTTGGTTAATTTTATCAAAGTTTTTAGCAATTGGCTTCAGTCCTTTTTCACTTTTCGTTGATACTTGATTGATGATTCTCTGTCTTAGCACTGTTGGGTGTTTTAAGTAAAACGTATATTCCTGTTTTCTTCCTTATGTCACAGGAAGAGATTAGATAAAAAAAATGCTGATATAGCTAGATAGAAACCAACAGTATGTCAGTTGCTCACAAGAAAGAAAACCGTAATACCTTGATAAGTTCATAGCAAGCTGAATCGATACGATTCAAATTCCTGTAACGTAATATTGAAACACGGCTTCGTGCATTCTTGGAACTGGAATCAAATTCTTCGTCTGTCATTCTAGATGAAAATATTTTACACTCACCGCAGCGTCCGAGGCAACGAAACGCTGCAATATATCACGCCTCTCACGGACGTGTTTCGCAGACTGCTTAGTACTCATACGAAATGTATTGTGTGTAAATGGCAAGTATTGTTCAAGAATAAAGCACCAGCCAAGTTGATTTTTTAAAATCCTTGAAATATCAATGTGATACGATCAATGAGATATGAGAGATACTTGTTCCGGCTCTGGGTGTTGTGTATGTGAGCTTAGTGTGGGGCAATGTTTAAAAACAAAAAAAAAAGTATTGAGGACTTTCCCAAACTAAGCAACAGGACAGCATCCTATTTATTTTTACAATTTGGCATAAGTTTTCAAAAGGGAACCTATTTTAACAAACCTCTAACACAATATTGTCCAACAAATAATAAAGTTTAAAGTTAAGAAAAAGCTCATAAAACATGCGCTGTTATAACGTTGTCAGCCTATCTGATATCCCTCCATGTACTTCTGAACTTCGTCATCATCGTTGCCAAATTAATTTGATACAAACATTTCCCTTTGTTATCTTGTAAGTTGAAGCTTATTTAAAAGACAAATCGAAATGAGCCTAATAAACTTAACACTAGAGCAATGACGCGAGGGTCAATGATTAGGATTAAAGGATTCTAAAACGAAAAATGAGGTGAACATTAATCACGAAGTGGCCAGTTAAAGTAATAATAATGACGCCTTTTAGTCTCTGTTCTCTTTCCATTTACTTTTGCCATCAAAGTAATGATAGTTTTTTTTAATCGGAATTGTTCATTAGCTAGAAATTCTAAATAAACTTCAAGGCGGTTCAAATAGATTTCAATTAAAAATTAGTGAAGAGTAATCAAATGTACTCGGGAGTGGTTGAACAATGTCAGATCAGATTAACTTGAAAAAAAAAATGCGTTTTGGTCACTCCGTAATAACAAAAATATCTGATAATGTAAACCAATGTTTTCTTTGTTCCAGGCTGGCTTGGAGCCTGCTCACGCTCACGCTGCTCAGCGTGGCCGCCGAGCACAGGGAGCACCAGGGACCACAAACCTGCGGTGGACACTTGAAGCGACACGTGGGCACGATCACGACGCCAAACTTCCCAAACCCTTTCCCCGTCCCGATCAAGTGTAAATGGATAATAGAACACGACATAGTGAATGGGACTATATCGATATACTTTACTCAGCAGTACACTACCAGTGGCTTGACGTTCACTGAGTACATGTATTATGATGAGTCTTACAAGTTGGGCGAGAGGAGAGCGCTTACCGTCACCGAAGACAACATCACCAGGATCAAGTGGCTACAGGTAGGTTTCCTTGTACCAAGTTATTTATGTAAAACAATTTATGTACCTACTTACTTTTCCCAATCAACCAATGTCGATGATTACACGTAACCGCGTGTCGGTGCCTATTGGGTTTCAGTGTCACGTCTACCGATGCTCTTAATGGATGTCATGTATACTATTCGCGAGAATTTTGTAACCAATATAACTTAGTGCAAGCAAATAGAATGAACGTTTAAATCATTAAAAACGTCTGCGAAGAGGAAGTACAGATAAGTGTGAAAAATAACGGTAGATTGTTATTATGATAGAGAAAATTGCGCATGATACTGTGTAGAGCGGCTCACTGTGTGGAGGAGGGTAATAATGTACCACATTACTGTAATTATTCAACGAGGAAACTTCTATAAAGAGTTTGTCGTCGACTGCACCGCGGTGCGATCAGAAAATAATTTTGTTGAGCTTTTTTCACTTGGAGTGAACATGATGCTTGAAGTTTAGGTTATTACTTCTTGTTTTGGTTTTTTTTTGTGGTTTAGGTCATTATTTTGTATTTACTTTCAAGCCTTTCCATGCAGGGGCATTTTCAAAATAACCAATAAATTTAATTTAATTTATTGCATAACTGAGATTTTAAACATTTCATGTGAAGCGTAACGGTAAGTATAATCTCAGAAAGAACTTGTTTAAATGATGTCTCGAGCTAGCGGACTCACTTCCTCGGAGCCGAAACAAATACGTCTTACTTTACCTTATCTATCTATATATCTTACTTACTTACTTACCTTTACACACCTTTCTTTAATTTCATCTCATTCAGTTCTAGAATGTGGGTATGTGGTGTGTATTTTATTGTAACAGTACCCCATAAAAGATGACGCTATTTTAGCCAGCCTTAAAACTGGTTGAATTCTAGTAACATATTATGATTATAAAATGATTTATCGTTTTAAAGTATTAATATCATTGCTATTTGCACCCTTCAAACTAATTTAATGAATAGTTTAATGTATACAAGCAATATAAGTATGTCTGGGATAAAACACTGCACTCAAATTAAATATACAAATATTTTCCATGAATTACCAGCTTGGCACCGAAACAAGTAGCAGCTTAACTTCCTACTAATAAATTAGTTGTTTATTGCCACAGTTTTTTGCCTTTTACACATACGACGCGGAAATCCGCTTCGTATCGCATGGAACTGAAACAGGCCGGAAGCTCACCGAGCGTTACGTAACGTTCACTAGCGTTACACATCGTTAATCAAATATTGACCGTGGGAATGAGTCGGTATGTCGCATACATGTTAGATGGCAAACGAGGTATAACTTACATTTGATTTAACAAATGGAGTTCGCAAATCACTCTTGTAATGAAATGAATTCATTTCATGTAACCTTGTGAATCAATATGTATCTGCAAATTGATAAGTATAGCCACTTTTACATGACATGTAGTTCATTAAACAATCGCTCTTTTTATTGCCAATGATAATATCAATAGGAACAGTATTATTTGTTTTCGATGAAATAAATAACAAGTTACGCAATAAATCCTACAAGGGGTCCCAATGCTCAGAAAGAAAATTTGGTTCAAATAAATTTCACTAAATGGCGCGATATACATGCAGAATACAGGCAAAGAACAGGGAATGTCACAAGTTTTCATTTTTAGGGTTCAACCGTAAAACGGGACCGACCGGGATAAAATTGTCGCGTGTACATAGTCCGTATAGTCCGTCCGAAAAACGCTAGTAATGTCGGCAAAGTTTCTTTGTATAGGATGAGGCATCTGTATGCTAGTATTATATTATCTGTGACCGAGATTAGTAGTCAATAGTTTCGGCGTTTGTAATTTCCTAGTGTGTGCACGTGCCTTATGTATTGCTAATTATATTTTTTTTTTAATCTTGACTGTTTTTGATTGATCTAACTATTAACAGAGAACAAGTTACTTAGAATAAAAGAGAACAACAAATTAAGTGCGCTATTCAGAAGCCCACAATCACAAACTAAAGGATAAACAATCAGATTGCGGCTCGCGATCTCTAATCGAGTACAATAAACGTGATGAAAACAGGGACTGAGTCCAAACGATTATCTACTTAATATGAGAGAGGATTTTTAAATCGAGATGAAAAAAGAGCGCAGTTATTGAGCTATTAATTCAGTGCAGGACGGTATTATGGGGTAGTGTTGTGTGTAGCGGATATAACAAGCTATGGGGAGGCTTTGTTGTGCGTAAAA
The DNA here is from genome assembly GCA_949775005.1 of Orthosia gothica. Lineage (NCBI taxonomy): Eukaryota > Metazoa > Arthropoda > Insecta > Lepidoptera > Noctuidae > Orthosia > Orthosia gothica. Next base: position 14,384,212 of record OX459053.1, on the reverse strand, counting down.
GCCTTTCGATTAATACTTAGTATAAATTCAAATTCAAATTATTTATTCGTGTGATTTTTGGTAATTTACAGTAGGTCTTATAATATTATAATAAAAATGTGCGCAAAAATCTACCCATTGGGTTTACACTATTACAAAGAATAAAACATCATTGACATTATACATGCAATTTTAAATAATAATCCATTCATTTAAAGAACAAATTATCATTAAAAAATTGAATGTCAAAATATTAAGATTATAACAATTAAACAGCATCAGTAAATTTAAGAAAACAAAAAACATCATCGATATTGTACAATAATAAATAATCAATTTATAAAAATAACAATTATTATAATTCAAGTTGGATGTCAAAATAGTGGAATTCAAATAATTAACAAAGAAATCAATAATAAAAACAAAATATGAAATAAAAATGCAGTCAAAGATACAATCATAAAATTAGATGTCAAATACGGCGGTAATGAAATGTCAAAAAGGTCAATAATTCTATATAAAAACTAATATTTAGATTACAACAGTACTTTGTCCTTCAGAAAATCAGAAACATTATAATAGGCTTTTCTTACGAGAAAGTTCTTTAGATGCCTTTTAAAAAGAATAATATTCAAATTTTTTATTGTTTCTGGTATATGGTCATAGATTATTGGTGCCATACAAAAATAGTAGATTATTAACCAAGGGGATAAAGCAGTGTCTTCTGTCGCGGGTGACGATTTAAATCGCGAGCGTAACGAAGGACTCGAGGTTTACTCCCGAGGGTGTTAAAAACTTAATTCACGAGCGAAGCGAGGGATTTAAAACGAGTCCTGAGTGTAGCGAGGGATTTAAGTTCACCCAAGACTAAGACAGCTTTATCACCGAGGAAAATACTCTACTTTTCGTACCATTGCGAAAAAATTAAGACAATATAAACTTAACGTTTATGTATTTGAAGAAAACAAAAACGCAGCAAATTCCTAGACTAATATTTTTTGTCGGAAAAGCAAAGGCATCAAGCTCATACGGCCTCGTCGGTTTTCATAATTTTATTTAATAATCATAACTACATAATAAATGCGTATTCCTTTTTCAAAAAGATGTATAATGCATTATAGACAAACTCAATGGTGTAAACACAGATGTAGTTCAGTATAAATTTCGGTAAGTATTCCAAATTTAAATCACATTCTCCCCCTAGAGGATGAATGAAATTCAGTACAATTTTCTTTCCCTGTTTTTAACAGATTAAACATGACTATTGTTATGTTCGCTTTTTGTGGCACAGAATGTCACTTTTTTGAGCAAGTGGTACGAAAACACTATTACGCATCAGTGCTGTTTTTGACTGTCTCGAGCATAACATATTGACATGTCGTCGACTCCGATTATTTCGATCTGATAGCTTTGGGAACAGATTTGGGTTTGATTTCACAAACACTGCAACTTCGAAAATGTATATACAGGGTAACGTCAGTATTTTACATCTAACAAAAAAAGGTTTACATGTGTCTGTACATTTTAACCCAAACATTGCCCTGATGCACTTTTTTTGGACTTTAAATATAAGTTCTCGATTGGTTGAGTTGCCCCAAAAAATAACACCGTATCTTAATATTGAACCAGACATGCCATGGTATGCTGTAACAATAGCGTCCGTTCTTAAGACTGGTGCAAGTTTATATAGAGCGTAAGCAGATTTGCTAAGTCTCTTTGCCAAATCTATCGTGTGTGCTTTCCAATCTAGTCGTTGGTCTATGGTTAAGTACCTAGGAATTTGGACGTGCTTACTTGGTTTATTTGTTTGTTCTCGTAATTAATATTCATAGTCAAATTTTTTCGTTGGTTAAATGTCATTAATTTGGTCTTGTCAATATTTATCCTTAGATTATTGTTATTCAGCCATTGTATTATTGAGTGTATAGTATTTGTAACGTTATTATCATAATTTAATTTGTCTTTGCAGTCAATGGTAACTGTGCTGTCGTCGGCAAATAGATTCATGTGATGTTGCGTAACTTTTGGCAGGTCATTTATATACAATATAAATAGAGGAGGGCCAAGCACGCTGCCCTGTGGCACACCATATGGGATTGTTCTATCACGCGACCGATAAACCCTTTCGTTCTTAGTTTTTGTATCTATATGAGATATTTCTACATATTGTTTACGATTTTTTAAATAGGACTCGATAAGGTGTAAGATATTTCCTCTTATTCCGTAAGCTTCTAACTTATTCAGCAAGATATTATGATCTACGTAGTCAAACGCTTGAGTCATGTCACAGTAAATTGAACATACAGGTATGTTATGGTCAACGTTAGTGATTACTTTATTTAAGAAGTCATATATAGCCATATTAATAGTTTTGTTTCTTCTAAAGCCTTTTTGTTCTTCAGTTAGGATGTCATGTTTTACTAAGAATTTATAAATTTGTTCATAAATGTATTTTTCAAATATTTTTGAAAAAATTGGAATTAGTGCAATAGGCCGGTACGACTCCCTTTTATCTTTATCGCTTTTTTTGTAAAGTGGTTTTATTACAGCAGTCTTCAGTTTGGTCGGATAAATACCTTGTGATATACGTGGGACACTCAGAAAGTTTTGCGAAACTAAAAAAAATTGTTCTATACGTACATATATTTTTATTAAATCTTTTCAAAGTACTTTCCACCAGCCTCTATACAAAGATTCATGCGCCTAAACCAGTTTTCAAAACACTTTTTCCAGTCCGCCGCAGACACCTCGTTTACAGCCTGCTCGAACGCAGCCAGCGCATCTTCCGGCGACGAAAATTGTATCCCTTTGAGCTGATTTTTTATTTTTGGGAATAAAAAGAAGTCACACGGTGCTAGATCAGGGCTGTAAGGAGGGTGACCCAGGAGTTTGACTGGCGTGCTGTCCAGGAAGTCCCTCGTTTTGAGTGCGGTGTGCGCAGGTGCATTGTCGTGGTGGAGCAGTAGCCCGCGGAGCCCTGTGTTTGGTCGCTTGTTGCTTATAACAGAGAAAACTTCTGGCAAACATTTGGTAGTATACCATTCGGCATTAATGCTTCTTTGATCCCGTAAGGGAATTGATACCAAGTGGCCAGTCAAATTAAAAAAGCTAGCGATCAAAATCTTACCCCCGCTTCTAGATCGCTTCACTTTGGTAGGCGTTGGCTCATTTTGAAACACCCAAACAGTCGACTGGCGCTTGGTTTCTGGGTCGTATTGATAAATCCAGGACTCATCACCTGTAACGTTGTCGTAAACACGCCGAGACGAGCCTGCTTCAAATTTGTTAAGCATATCACGGCACCATTCCACCCGGGCCTGCTTCTGAGCATCGGTGAGGTTGTGCGGCACCCAGCGTGATACTATCCTCCTCACGCGAAGATGGCTGTGTAGAATCTCGTGAACGCTTCCCGATCCAATCTTCAATATGTGTTGAATCTCCTGATATGTAATTCGCCTATTGTCTTGGATTAAATTTTTCACTGCTAGCACGTTTTCTTCGGTAACAGCCGTCAAAGGGCGACCGCTTCTTTCGTCATCCCCCAAAGTTGGTCGACCGCGCTTGAATTCGTTATACCAACGATACACGGTTGCCTTGGAAGGGCCTTCATCCATGAATGCCATTTGAAGTCTATCGTACGATTCATCCGGTTTCAGGCGACACTTGAAATCGTATAAAATCATAGCTCTAAAATGTTCCCGGCGCAGATCCATATTTCAGTGAGACACAATACTTTGAATTAACTCGCAAAAAATGTGGAGGGAAATTTTGAAATTGGAACTTACTTATTTTTACTTATAAATAATCATATTTTCGAAAAACATTATAACTGGCCAGTCTCCCATATATAAAAACTTTTTTTCGCAATACTTTCTGAGGGGCCTGGTACATAAATTAATTATGTAACTTAAATGACCGCTAATGCTGTCTGATACATTCTTTATTGTTGCTGTAGATATACCGTCATGTCCTACGCTCTGAGTATTTTTTAAGGAATTTATTATTTGTTTTATGTCATCTTCGTGGCTAGGTGCCATAAACATCGAGTTGTTCGGTTTAGATATATTTGAAGTGACTTGTATTCCGGTATTACATACAGGTTTAATTGTGTCAATAAAAAAATCATTAAAAGCATTAGCTATGTCACGGGGATGTGTTATATTTTTATTACCTATTTTAATGTTTGCAATCGTGTTTTTAGGTAATTTTTGTTTTGCCCTATTTATGATCTCCCATGTCGCTTTTGATTTATTTACTGCAGATTTTATTTTATGTATATTTTGAGCACGTTGAGTAAATTTAACTTTTCGCTTGTAGGTGCATTAAGCTTTCTTTTATTTGCCTCATTTCGATTCAGACGGTAACTCCACAAAAGTGCCCTCTTCTTTTTACTACAGGCTCTAATTCCTCGCGACACCCATTGAGGTCGTTTGTGTAACCTTATTTTTATTCTTTTATATGGGAAGCACATACGATAGAGCATGGAAAAAGTATCAAGGAATAGGCTTCAAGCCTTATCCGGATCATCGCACTGATATATATCTGAAAAAGAAGTGTTTTGCAGACATTTTCTAAACTTTTCCATATTTTCTAAACCAAAGTCCTGTCGTTTAACGTACTAACAATTTATGCGGAAAGTTCTTTTTACGGGACACTTCAATATTTGACAGGTGTGATCTGACAAAGCAAATTCAACTACGTCAGCTTTGCATTTAGTGCCAAGATTATGTGCAAAGTTGTCAATGCAAGTGTTACTTTGTAACCTGGTTGGTTGGTTGATTTCTAATCTGCAATTAAAATTAAGTAGTAGACATTCTAGTTCTAGGGATATATTACTACGTTTCAGCGTGTCAATATTGAAATCTCCGCATATAACAATATTTTGGTTTTGTTTCTTAGTTATTAGCAGTAGAATTTTTTCCAAACGGTCAAAAAAGTAGTCAAATTATTAGTTTTTGGAATTCTGTAAATACAGATGACAATGGTTTTTGATTGGGTTAATTCGATTGCACAACATTCGAATGACTTACTTATTGCTAATTTATTTATGTTAGGCAAATTTACAAACTGAAGTCCCTTTTTAACCAAGATACATGTTCCACCTCGTTTTGATTCTGTTCGGCTAAAACACGCAGCCAGATTGTAGTTGGGAATAGGCAAAAAGTCTTCATAGCCTGACATAATGAAGTGTTCCGAGATGCAGATGACGTCAATGTTGATATTCTTCGTGATAAGCTCTTCTAGGCACACAGTAAGAGCATCTAATTTATTTAGGAGTCCTGCTATATTTTGATGTAAGATAAAAATGGCTGTCATAGAAATAACTGGTTACTTGGTAATTCGTCAGTTTGGTACAGCTCCGTTATTTTGGTTTGTCTATAATATAAGTCATATTTTTTTAATCCTTGAATGAAGTTGTCAATATCTATGAAAATTGTATGCATGCCGTAGTTATTAAGTGATCCAGTGCGTTTTAAGAACATCTTGTAGTCATTTGTTAGATTCTTGTTTGTATCCAAAAAGTAAGCATGCTCATGTGTCAATGTATCGAGATAAAGTAAGTTGTTAAACATTTCTACCCTCCAATTTTACATAGTTTTATAATCATTTAATTTATAAGTCGGAGTACAGAGGATAATGTTAGTATGTTTTATCTTATGTAAAGTCGTCCTTATACTAAGTACCATCTGGAAATAGTCGTTTGTGGTGTGAAAATCTTCTTCCCCTATCAATATAATACAAAAATCATTAAATGTAAATTTTCTTAATCTGGTTTCTATGTCAAACAATATCTGTTTGGTTTTACAGTTCGGCATTACATAATGACAAATGTTTTCCGAATGTTTGCTAAGTGTAGTTTCTGCAATGTTTCTTATTTTGTTCTTGTTATTCGTACTCAAGATACATATATTACAGTCTGTCTTTTCTAATTGTAAGCTTTCTTTAGGTTTAGGATTTTTTATTGTAGTAATTGGTTTAGTTTGCTTGTTGCGGGTAGGCGTTTTTGTTTCATTTTGTATTTCGGGGGTAGGCGTTTTTGTTTGTGTCTGTGTACAATGCAGTGGTTCCGCTTCTGTAGACAAAGCTGCTTCGTAATGTTGTGATATTTTATGCGGTGATATTTGATCAGTTTGAGTTGCCTGGTGGAATTTAGGCAAAGAATTCGTATATTTGCTGGGGGTAGACTTTATAGCTTTACTCTTCCTATTCCGATTTGGTGTTAGATTAGTGTTATCTGTTAGACTGAGGTTTTTGTATGTTTCAACGACTTTCAAGCTCTTTTTGAGGTCAGACTTTAAGCGAAAATTTTCTGTATTTAGGTTCTCAATTTCATGGTGAGCACTAGTCAATTGGTTTGTGAGTTCAAGTATCTTCTCATTTAATTCAATTACCATTTGACTTTCGTTTAGTGAAGTGTTCGGGAGGCTTATCATGGTGGTATCAAAAAGAGGAGACTCACTTCTTGAAATATCGTCAAGTGAGCTAGCTCGTCGGAGTTTGCTAGTGCGATATGTGATGTTTTGCTCGAGATCCATTATTAATATATGAAAAATAAAAAATGCGTCGTGTATTGGAACGTAATAAGAACCAAGTCAAAAGACCAGTATCCAAGTTAAGAAGCTGTCAGAGCAATTTTCGAACGAATATTTATCTGTCAGTTATAATGTGCTGATCTGTGATTGGTTAATCAATAATAGGCTGTCCTTTGTTTACATTGCAAAATTACGATTTCAAATCTGCAACTGTCTTTCTAAGTTATTTTCTGGTCCAGTGTTTGTTTTATCCAAGCAAATGTAATTTTGTTAAGAAAATATTTGAAAGCCAACCTGTTAATGTGATGTTGTTGGTTTGTTGTCGGTTTTAATCCATGTTGACTGCTAATTATGTTCCTACACTGTTGATGTCATAGTCCAAGAGAAACAAGGTTTTAATCTTAGATAACACTTTCACTGGTGCCCTTCGGAACGTAGACTATAGTAATGCACTAGGTTGATGTATTTTGCAAGCAATAACAATTATTTTGAAATAAACTTTTACGGAGCGATGTTGACAGGTTGACGGTATGTCAATGTGTATATATAATATAAATAATATAATATAATTTAATATAAATAATAATATAATATATATAAGCTATTACGGCGTGAAAACCTTTTTCTAACATCATTCCAGACGCTCAATATTTATGTTTCTGTTGGGGTTCACATTTAATATTCATGAGGATGATGTGAAAATTTATTTTTCATTTTGTAAAAGTAATAAAAACAAAGCCGTTTCGGTCATTCATAATTTGAAATAATATACAAACATTAGCAGAATAAGGTTTTCAAAATCTAAATTAGAATTTAACTGTAATTAATGATAGATACTGTAGGCCCAAACATTTCTGAACTTGCCAGCTTATTGCTAAAAGAGAATTCCATTTAAATTCACTTCAAAATGAATTGCGAAAATATTCCTGAGAACACTACAGAATTACCAAACCACTGAAGACCAAGTGGGCGGTTCAAAGTTCGACTAAATACATAGATAAGTTAGGTTGGTTGAACAGTTACTGCTTGAGTAACAACACCTTCTCGACATATTCACGATTTAAAAAAAAAATAAGTTTTACGATTCTGACTGTACGGTCTCATCACCGTACATTTTTCTGCATACTGGCAACCTACTTTAGGCAAACGATGTGCGTCACAATTTGACCGTATATAACATCATAACAAAGTAACCAACGTTGATAGTGATCTTATAGCCGTGTTGCTAAACCAAGAGAGAGAAATTGTCGCATTCCATCTAAGGTATACGGTAGTTTACTTAACTCAAATATATTTAACTAGTGGATCTAACTGTGACGTGTTTCTATCCAATCTACTAACGGCGAATCAGTGTACGGACTTACGACCCCACTATAACATTTACCCAACTACGGAGAAGCTAACAGGAAGCTTATTTTACTTTCTTAGCTGACAACTAAAACAAATACTTAGAGTAAACAGCAAAAATGAAAATACAATAAATTAAAACTTTGTTTGTAATTTAAAAGCCAACCTAACCGCAAAATCAAAGCCTCTCAAAAGTGTCAAAAGAATACCTCACTGTATGTACCTGTATGTCTCAGCACAGAAACAACAAACAACCAGCACAATAGTGTAGAAGATATTGAAAAGATTAGCGTCATAATTATGTCTTCCCATTATAAGTACATGTAGTTTGTAGTATCGACAATCACAATGGAAATAAATTATGTCAAAAACATGCTGTAGAGCTTGTAACACACAATTACGTTATTTGACTCGACTAAAACTAGAAACTGATGTTACAGCACTACGAAAATCCAATCTCTTCCTAGGTTCGGTTCGTTAATTCGATGAAATAAGTTTTTTTTTGATAAGACTGTGGTAAGCTACTCGTTAATGGCAGCCCGTCCGAATATTGAACTTGTAGCTTTGCTTGACCATGAATGAGATTGTTTACTGATCTTCACTGTAAGCGGCTATTGTATGCTGAACGAAAAAATCTAATTATTTGTAAACGTCGTTTGAAAGTTAAAGCGGTTGTTACGCGGAGTTTAAACCGGTTTCATTTTAGGAAATGGTGTATCGTTTAGAAAATAATATTTAACTTTTACCATTTTGTATTGTTAAAGATAATCTGATATGACAGTATTTTAGTATTTATACCTACGAATTAAAATGTCGAAACTGAGGTGAATCTAATATTTACGTATATATAAAAAAATGTATGCACAAGAAAAAATCACTTGTCACCCCACCGGCACCACCACCTGAGACTTTGAACATAACTGGCGGCATGGGGTGTATTACAATACACCTCTGCTTAATCTTTTATGGCATCCAAGCGTGATTTTATATATGTAGCATTTATATTTAGCAAAGGTTGAAAACAATGAGACGTTTGTTAGACTTGGCAATGAGATGCATTTGAAATATATGTGTGGTTTATACACTGATGGCTCGTAGGATCTCAATAATATTTAAACGCTAAAAGTAAAGCAAAAGAGTATGATATTGCTCGATTTCAAGCTCGTATGTTGCATACGGTGATTATTACGGCATGCTTCTAAATAGCGTTTTATTCAAACATTGACTGTGGTGAGAGCTTATGCCTTATCCCTTAAATATTTTTCCGGCACTCAGAATCGTTGATTGGTGATAATGTTTCCAGCGATTTTAAAGCTTTCGAAAAAATCAAAAGGGAAGTTTTCGAGCTTTTAGACAGTGTGATGGAAACAAAATGGCTAAACAAACTGTGTAGTACGCGCTGGTCTCATTTGAAAAACATTTTACCAGCGCGGTGCAATTTTTTTTTTTAATAAATCGCTGCATATATATGCTGAGATAGGAGCCTTTTCGGCCTCGCACTGGGTCCTTTCTTTTTAATTTTTGCTTATTTGCGTACTTCCTCTTGAGTCAAAAATGTTTTATATTTCATTCTTTCTTTCTTTTCACAAGCTATTGCTGGTTTGTTTAGTGTAACTATTTTTTTTGAGGTATCTTTTTCATTATGCATGGATTTCGGGACATCTCACAACAAAACATGTTTTATTTTACTTATTTACTCTTTGAGGTATTAGATATAGTCTGTCTTCTTTTATTTCACTTAGCATCTGCTTTTCGGCGAACCCATGACGACAAACACAACAAATGTAACACTGTTGGGACACATTCCTTTAAAAAACTGATGCTTGGAGAAAGTTTTCTTCCTACAAGGCTTTCGTTCTTTGAGAGAAGGAATCGTTCTCAGGAAAACTGCATGCACTTTTTGCTTATTTTTTATATTTTAATTATCAATATTAAGAAAGCTTGTACTTTCGTTACCAAATCCAAGAAAGTCCTAATATACATTTTGATTGTTTCAGGTACGTGATGTCACATTACATTGCGCATTAAATGGAGGTAATAAAAAACCAGCACAATAATTTGTAACTACTACATAAAAAGTCAAATACTTTGCGTAAGATTATTCGCCTCACGTAGCGTGTGATATTTAACAATATAACATGTGTACTGTCTATGTAAACTGTTTCACGTGCTCTGCGTACGCTACTTACTCTGTATCCTGTGCACTGCGATCTGTGTGTGTTTTTTTTAAAAAAACCCGGCCAAATGCGTGTCGGGCTTCGCACATTTAAGGTTCCGTACCAACCCAAAAAATCAAGTTGGTTGTAATAGGAAAAATGAGGAAATAAAAAATAGTTATTTGTGCAACAAGAGAGCAAAGTTGGTTTTTGCCGCGAGTGTTGATTTTGAATCCCGAGTAAGCGAAGGATTCTATATTTGAATCACGAGCGTAGCGAGTGATTCTAGGTTAGATTCCTGAGTGCAGCGAGGGATTCAAAGACACGAGATGCAAATAACTTTGGTCTCGTGTAGCACATACAACTTTTCACTTCAGCAGCGAGAAAAAATAATCTAAAGGTAAAAAATACAACTTGGTAATATTTAAACCACATGTATATTTGTAAAAATTAAAAGTTAAAAGTAAAATTATTGCAGTTTTGCAAATTAAAAGTACCTACCAGTTTTGTTTGGAACCAATGGAACTGATATTGTTGTTTTAGCGACTTCAGTTTGAGTATTCACTGATTCGCTTTTTACATACTGCTTCAATTCTTCCGGTGTTAAATTGCAGATATCATCACTGGATTCACTCATATTTATTTATTATTATTTTAATAATATCCAACGTGTATCGCACTTTGTAGCTAGCGAACAGAAGAAGAAAACAATAAAAATTTAAAGCCCGCTATTTTTAGGGTTCCGTAGCCAAATGGCAAAAAACGGAACCCTTATAGATTCGTCATGTCTGTCTGTCTGTCTGTCTGTCTGTCTGTCCGTCCGTATGTCACAGCCACTTTATTCCGAAACTATAAGACCTATGCTGTTGAAACTTGGTAAGTAGATGTATTCTGTGAACCGCATTAAGATTTTCACACAAAAATAAAAATAAAATAATAAATTTTGGGGGTTCCCATACTTGAAACTAAAACTAAAAATATATTTTTTCATCAGACCCACACGTGTGGGGTATCTATGGATAGGTCTTCAAAAATGATATTGAGGTTTCTAATATCATTTTTTTCTAAACTGAATAGTTTGCGCGAGAGACTCTGCCAAAGTGGTAAAATGTGTGTCCCCCCCCCTGTAACTTCTAAAATAAGAGAATGATAAAACTTAAAAAAATATATGATGTACATTACTATGTAAACTACCAGCGAAAATTGGTTTGAACGAGATCTAGTAAGTAGTTTTTTTTAATACGTCTAAAATCGTAAACCGCAATTTACCAAGTACGGAACCCTTCGTGCGCGAGTCCGACTCGCACTTGGCCGGTTTTAAAAGATGCGTTCGGAAATTGCACTATTACTAAATTATTCTGTCACAATAAAGATTGTTAAAACTTTAAATAATTATGTAGATACATGATAAACTTCGTATTTTTTACTTCAACATCTCTTTATTTGATTATAAAAAAATATAATTCGATTATTAAGAGAAAAGTATAATAATTACATTTAAACCTTGATTTGAAATTTTATAGATGACGTGTTTCCGAACGTTTTATTGTTGGTTTCTTTTTTGAGCCTATTATATATGGAATTCGAAAATCGAACTTCGAATCGACTTGTTTCTACGTGGGACACTCAGAAAGTTTTGCGAAACTAAAAAAAATTGTTCTATACGTACATATATTTTTATTAAATCTTTTCAAAGTACTTTCCACCAGCCTCTATACAAAGATTCATGCGCCTAAACCAGTTTTCAAAACACTTTTTCCAGTCCGCCGCAGACACCTCGTTTACAGCCTGCTCGAACGCAGCCAGCGCATCTTCCGGCGACGAAAATTGTATCCCTTTGAGCTGATTTTTTATTTTTGGGAATAAAAAGAAGTCACACGGTGCTAGATCAGGGCTGTAAGGAGGGTGACCCAGGAGTTTGACTGGCGTGCTGTCCAGGAAGTCCCTCGTTTTGAGTGCGGTGTGCGCAGGTGCATTGTCGTGGTGGAGCAGTAGCCCGCGGAGCCCTGTGTTTGGTCGCTTGTTGCTTATAACAGAGAAAACTTCTGGCAAACTATTGGTAGTATACCATTCGGCATTAATGCTTCTTTGATCCCGTAAGGGAATTGATACCAAGTGGCCAGTCAAATTAAAAAAGCTAGCGATCAAAATCTTACCCCCGCTTCTAGATCGCTTCACTTTGGTAGGCGTTGGCTCATTTTGAAACACCCAAACAGTCGACTGGCGCTTGGTTTCTGGGTCGTATTGATAAATCCAGGACTCATCACCTGTAACGATGTCGTAAACACGCCGAGACGAGCCTGCTTCAAATTTGTTAAGCATATCACGGCACCATTCCACCCGGGCCTGCTTCTGAGCATCGGTGAGGTTGTGCGGCACCCAGCGTGATACTATCCTCCTCACGCGAAGATGGCTGTGTAGAATCTCGTGAACGCTTCCCGATCCAATCTTCAATATGTGTTGAATCTCCTGATATGTAATTCGCCTATTGTCTTGGATTAAATTTTTCACTGCTAGCACGTTTTCTTCGGTAACAGCCGTCAAAGGGCGACCGCTTCTTTCGTCATCCCCCAAAGTTGGTCGACCGCGCTTGAATTCGTTATACCAACGATACACGGTTGCCTTGGAAGGGCCTTCATCCATGAATGCCATTTGAAGTCTATCGTACGATTCATCCGGTTTCAGGCGACACTTGAAATCGTATAAAATCATAGCTCTAAAATGTTCCCGGCGCAGATCCATATTTCAGTGAGACACAATACTTTGAATTAACTCGCAAAAAATGTGGAGGGAAATTTTGAAATTGGAACTTACTTATTTTTACTTATAAATAATCATATTTTCGAAAAACATTATAACTGGCCAGTCTCCCATATATAAAAACTTTTTTTCGCAATACTTTCTGAGGGGCCTGGTATCTCTCGCTCTTTTCGTATCGAAGTGAAAGTGACAGAACAAAGTGAAGTTCAAATCTTTCGAATGTTGTGAGTAGACCCAGCACTGACTCGGCATTTTAAAAAAATAATTAAAAAGTTACTTTGTCTCACGCTCGCAGCAAAATCGAATTTTGCTCACTGTCTTTAAGCAGCAAAATCTGCTTGTTTGAGGTGCTGAGGTGAAAACTTATTTATCAATATGTTGGTATTTTTTGGTAAAATATACGTAATAATAAACATTATCACCAAATTTCAAGTTCAAAGGTTTATTTATTTATTTATGTACACACAAAACACTTAAAAGAGAAAATACATATAAAGATAGAAGAGCACAAAGGTGCTGCTTATTTCAAGAGAAATTTCTTCCAGCAGACCTGCGACAGGAGAGTTGGATATGAAACATAGACACAGTGTGTAGAAGAACAATGATAAAAAAGGTTAATGAGAAGTTAAAAAATTCTTCGAAAGAAAATTACAAAAGAATCTGACTTTGGTGGCTTCTCATACCTTTACTTTCTAAATTTTTTTTAAATATAAAAAATACAATATTTATCTACTCAAAGCTCTAAACAACGATACTGAAGGCGGGAGTTTCACCAAAAACAACGACTTCGGCAAAGAAAGTTATTTTTCGCTTTTTAGTGTTTATTTTGGAAGTTAGTTTAATTATTTTGTTTAAAAGTTTCCAAATGACAGATGGCTTCCGAGGTTAGCTAATTTGGGGTCAATAGGCAGAGATTCTTTTTAACACAATAAATAATGTTATTAGGAAATAGGTGTTCTTTATTGGCTTTAATTAGATTACGCTACACTGTGGACTAGTTTTTGTGGCAATTGGAATCTAGATTTCGGAGCCAACACTGAATACTAATCCCAAATCAGCAAATAAAAGTAGTAGCAAATAAAATTTTATAAATAAATGATATATTAATTCAACAATATTCATATAAACCGGCCAAGTGCGTTTCGGACTCGCGCACGAAGGGTTCCGTTCCATTTACGCGAAACTTTAACTGTCTAGCTATCACGGTTCATGAGTTACAGCCTGGTGACAGACGGACATACAGACAGACAGACGGACCGTGGAGTCTTAGTAATAAGATCCCGATTTTACCCTTTGGGTACGAAACCCTAGAAACATGTTTGTTGTAGGGGAGCCCGACTTAAATATTTATTTTATTCTGTTTTTAGTATGTGTTGTTTTAACGGCAACAGAAATACATCGTCTCTGAAAATTTCAATTGTCTAGCTATCACGGTCCATGAGATACAGCCTGGTGACAGACAGACGGACCGCGGAGTCTTAGTAATAGGGTCCCGTTTTTACCTTTTGGGTACGGAACCCAAAAAAAAGACTAACATTTCTGAGCCCTATAACTTTTGCTATTAGAATGAGTTTGTTTAAAGATTTTCATTTCAAAATGTACAAGGTACAAGTCACTCAAGGCAATTAAGCTTTTAAAAGTACCTTCAATTACGAAAATCCCACTCACACACACCACTTTATTATCATAGATAGTTGAAGATCCTAAACTAATACACTCTGGTCTCTGGGCGGCACGTGTCTATAGAGTGCTCTTAATTAACTATGCACAACCTCTGCAATGGATCTTCTTCCTTGTTATAATGGGCTTTTTCTTAGTGAACTTGGGTAAAGCTTTTAGAGCATATCCAGGTTTGTTCCTCTAACGATTCAAAAGTATTTTCAACGTCAATCTAAGAGTACCCTCTTTTTTTTTCTAGCTCCATATCCTTGGTTTTATCATGTCACCTCTTGTCCACTGTAGGTGTCACAACAATTAATCAAACGAGAGTTTCACTTTCATAGCCCTAAAGTGTCGGCGTCGAGGACGCGTCCGCAATAAACGTGAAATTTATTCAAGAGTAAGTAGTGGCTGCAACTAAGTTAAGCAATTTATTATTCAAATACGTCATGGTTTTAAATGGTTCCTGTATTTGTGAAAAATATCTTTGCTTGCGATTCTGTCTGCGTTGTATTCAGAAAGACAAAACCATTAATATAATGACTGGTTGCGTCTTCCTTCGTTTTCACTTCTTGACGATGATTATGTCACAGTAAATAGTACATTTTGATACAAGGGTGGAAAGTAGGTTATTGCAAACGAGCTGTCATTAACAAGCCCGAGCCGAAGGCGAGGGTTTTTAATGACACGAGTTTGCAAAAAGCTACACACCCGTGTATCACACGACGTTTTTCAATACAGTTGTGGGAAATAGTAAAAACAAATCAAAGAATTAAATTTGTTTTGTTCATAAAATAAAATTATCGTAAGTCGCCATATATCTTTCTCGAGATTTTTGGGGTGAAATTTCATCCTGCGCAGTTTTTGCCTCAGATAAAATATCGGGCAAAGTTAATTCTATTTCATCACTTGTACTTGAACTCATTCATCATCATCATCATTTCAGCCGAAAGACGTCCACTGCTGAACATAGGCCTCCCCCAGGCGTCACCACATTGACCGATCCCGTGCGTCTCGCATCCAGCGCCTTCCCGCAACCTTAACCAGGTCATCGGTCCACCTAGTGGGAGGCCTTCCAACGTATCGTCTTCCAGTTCGAGGTCGCCATTCCAGAACGTTTCGGCCCCATCGGCCATCCGTTTTGCGAGCAATGTGCCCTGCCCACTGCCACTTAAGTTTGGCAATTCTTCGGGCTATGTCGGTAACTTTGGTTCTCCTGCGGATATCATCATTTCTGACGTGATCACGCAAGGAAATTCCGAGCATAGCCCTCTCCATTGCCCTTTGGGTGACTTTAAGCTTTCTGATAAGGCCCATTGTGAGCGACCACGTCTCGGTCCCATAGGTGATCACTGGCAACACACACTGGTCATAGACTTTTGGCCTTGTTTGTTCTGTCTCCTGCTTGATATGGAGGAAAGTGGAAATTTACATTTTTCTTACTCCTCCGTTATTCTTTTCTGATTAATTTCGTTGCGGGATCCAAGACAGGTAAATTCATTCTTCGGGACTTCGTCGAGCTTCATTGCCTCGGCGCTTTTCTGGTGGTCGCCACTGTTGATTCTGGCTTTCAGGAGTTGCAGTGGTTTGGGAATAATGCGGTGGGATTGTCCCAATTAAAAAAAAAAAAAAAAAAAGACTTTTGTCTTGAGACACTGCGGTAAATTGGACGAGAAGATACCACGCAACTTCCCGAACGCCGCCCAGCCGAGTCGGATTCGACGGTGGACCTCTTTCTCGAAGTTGGACCTACCCAACTGGACCGTTTGTCCCAAGTAAACATAATCGTCTACAACTTCGAGTGTAGAGTCTCCGATCTTGAACTCATTATAAAAAATATAATCAATTTATCACACATGAAATTAAAATTTTCAGAAAATGCAACTGGACATATTTTTTTTACAACGAAAACAGCCTATACAGCTTATTCGATTTTTGACAAAAATAATGTGAAAATAATTAAATTAAAACTGTTAATTAAATATATTAAACAACCATCTAAAAGACTTTTGAGCATTCAAAACTTACAATGACTCATTCATTTTTCCTCGTATAAAATCTATCCCATTTTATTCTATGTATGAAAACTCCTTGCTAATAAACTTTTTTTAAACGACTTATAAATTTAAAACTAAACTGCAAAACTAATGATCGAGCGCGTAAACAAAAGTCACGACCGCGTAACAGAAAGATGCCTGTGTAAAATATTTGATTATCGAATCATAACTATAGCCTCTGAAAGTGCGCCATGTTTAACAACTGTATTGAAAAAGTATATAACACATTGTATTACCATACCAATCAAACCGTCCCTGTATATTGTCGTAGCTTTTATTTGTTTCAGCTTTTATTTCGTGTTTTTTTGTCATCTGACATCCATTTAGTGGACAGACCGATGCCCTCGCACGACCGCCGTAAATACTTTATTTCCTGGCGCGGCAAGTGAATTCTGCCAAACATCTTATGCCATAAAAAGACGGACCTTTAAGACTATGGCCATAGTACTACCTAGACTCTAGAGTCATAAAGGTGATTTAAGATTTTTATGAGTTCGTGAAATCCAAATTTTAAATTAGGTCTATCATCTATTCGGGTTTATCGTGAACATACAGATTTTTTGCTGTGGATATATGGACGCTAACCTGCAACTTATTAATCATGCCAACAAAGTGATAAAATAATATAATAAAATATTTTTTTTGTTTACCTCCTGTACACGTAAAGTGATGATGTTTTTTTCTCTACTATCCCATGGTGTGAGGTATCGTTGGATAGGCCATTCAAAATATTACGGGTCAGTAAATATCGTTTTATTTTTATGAGCAGATGCAGTTTTGAAAATATGATTCCACCTTTCTGTTTCACCTGTATAAATAAACTTTATTTACCTTATGTTTTAATAACATCCCAAACTATCTCCACATATAAAGAGGAAATTAAACTTGAATTAAAATTCTAATATTATTACTACCACGTTACTTCGCTCATGGTTATCGTAAATTACCTTGTATTTACGCGAAATGTTCTCCTGTTTATTGGAAATTACTTTCATTAATAATTTTACACTTATCACTCCATTCTTGAAAAATTAAATTATTATCTTAAAATTAACGTTATATTATAAAATACCAGCCTATAACTTTCCCACTCCAGGGCAAGACCTCTTCTCATACAGAGAAGGCACGAGCATTGATCTGAAAATTAACGTTAATTTGTTTTAATTGTTAAAAACATTTATCAGGTATTGAATGAAGATTGTTAAAAGATAACAATATAAAATGTGTACTAAAGATAGCACAGACTTTTCTATAGAGGTGGAAACATTTTTTTACGTGCAAAATAATGTTGGTGTACCGTAGCTAAAAATAAAAGTTTCATCTTATAAAAATTCTGATCATCTTTTTGGTCAAAACAACCTTAATTGTTTTGACCTAAACGAGGCTAAACAAATATAACAGCGAAAAATATAACAGGTACCTTAAACTATGGACGCTTCGGCAGCGATGAAGTAATTTTTTCTTCCTGTGCATAGCTAACTTACTTAAACACAAAGCTGAATCCAAAACTCGTATACAATAGACTTTCAGCAGGAAATATTTATAAAATGCTGCAAAAAAGAACAAAACACAAGTTATGACCTCGTAAATTAGTCGGATGTCAATGTTGCCCGAGCATTGCTGGCACTTGACGGAAAAATAATTGATGAAGCGAAAATTAATCAGGATTTATTTTTTTGTAAGGATCGAAGGGAAAAACAAAGTTGTCTAAACAATAGAGATTCATATGTTAATTTCAAATCATAACTTTTTCGTATTTTTGCTACAAATGTATAATTCGTAATGCACGTGCAAATTTTATTTGTGTGTGTACGAACATAACACATGAATGCTACGTCTACTTACCATTACCTTACTAATTTAATGCTGGATCCACTAAATTCGGCCGTACAAACTGTGTAAGCGCGCACCACTATGTAATGCCTGAGGCAACACAAACAAAACATACCTTCTTATTTACAGAAATAATGTATACAAGTCCTTACAGACTACGTGGGGTGGTCCTTTGTAATAGTAATGCAAAGGTACTAATGCTGTATTTGAATAAATTATTTAGTAACATTATTTATTCACAATTTTTTACTTGCAAACTCAATAAAAATGCCTATGAATACCAAAAGTATGAATGCCTAATTGAAAATTCCTATGCATAAAAAAACTATTTTTAGCGCGACTACCTTACACGTCATATTGTTTGTAGACGAGCAGCAATTACTTGCTGCTCGTCTACAAACATGACGTGTTCCTTAGATTTGTGACACATATTCTCACAGACCGGCATGGCGTTCCCCCGGGGAAAATACTCAGCATTATATAGCAATCACTGGTCAGTGATGTGCAATAGTGGCTTGCCGAGTCACTGCGCATTGTACTCTCTTCCTATCTTGACAGACAGAAATATGTTTTAGTAAGCTTTTAAGTTTACTACAATACTAAAAGCTTTTATTTCAACCGAATTTACAGTTCAACGAGATATGGCCGGAACATGTTCACATGGTGAAAATAATAAAGGGAAGTCATCAATATGCGTTGTAATATGTGTGGCGAGTACAATGGCGGGCGACAGTGAGTATCGGCAGTGAGGCGCTAGTGTAGCAGTGCGGCAAGTGAGCGTTCAGATAAACTATCTGTATTTACTGGCCTCTTAATTAACAGGCCGGTATCAGGTCGATTAAAAAGTGATTTTTCAAGTTAGCTTACCAGTTAGTTTTCTTTACAATCATCATAAGCATGATAATGCTCTAGCCTTTTGAAACTGAATCACGATGTCAGACATCACAATACAGCGCCACAATGAGTTTGTTTCATTGTAAAACTAATTACAAGCATTTAGAAACGTTAAATCGGTAGCAAAAGCATTTTAACCAACTGTACACTAATCCAACTTATAACGAGCGAGATCACAACGGACCACACAAACAAGCAAATTGTTAAAGTTTCTTTCTCCCCT
The DNA here is from genome assembly GCA_949775005.1 of Orthosia gothica. Taxonomy (NCBI): domain Eukaryota; kingdom Metazoa; phylum Arthropoda; class Insecta; order Lepidoptera; family Noctuidae; genus Orthosia; species Orthosia gothica. The sequence continues at coordinate 14,364,771 of OX459053.1, read as the reverse complement.
TTACCCACCCTATGAATAATATAATTCCTCATTTATTTATTCCACGTTTATTCTTCTGTAAATGTTTGTAAAACGAAAAGCAAAATGTGAATACCTCGAGTTAGCATTGTGTAATTAAATATCTCGGGAGTCCGAGACTGAAAGTTGATTAAAAGTTTGATAGAATTAGTATTCAAGAGCATTTCAGCGCGAATGGATTTTTTCAAGTCAATGGAGGATGAAATCAGAAACAGAGATGTTTGAAATAATAATAAAAATTTGTTGGTTTTCATAATCTTTTGGAATATTATCACAACAAGAAAATTGTTTCCTCTAATATTTTAAAGGACTCTTATTTATGGATCAGGTAAATAAATAAATCAAGTTCATTTTCGCCACAATAGGTATACATTTTTAATTACTTTAGACTCTTAGGTATGTACTTTGTAAAGTTAACAGAAAATTAACTAGATATTCTAGACACACGCCCTCTCTTCTTCTCGTACTTACTTAATGTCCTACGTCCCCTGGATGGGGCAAAGGGCGTCCACAGTAGTTCTCCATCGCGGTCGGTCCTGAGCTTCACGCTTCACCTCGCTCCACGTCATACCGATGCTCGTCGCTTCCGCCAACACGGTGCGACGCCAGGTTTGACGGGGACAGCCAAACTTTCTTTTGCCTTGGGGATTCCAATCCAGCGCTTGCTTCGGTATATGAACAGAATCCCTTCGCAGCGTGTGGCCAATCCAACTCCACTTGCGACGCTTGATCTGGCGGTCGATCGGGCTTTCTCGGCGACTCTTCTTCTCGTAGCGAACTAAAAAATCTAGTGACAGATCATAAGCGTAAAGTTCTGCAAAATGTAAGCTTCTGATAATAATGTCTTTGCCTCGTTTTATATAAATACGGCTTCATTGTAATTCTGTTCCTTGAGACAGAAGACTGAAACATTCACTGCTAGAATGAATAAGAAAAATTAGTTCTCGTGATCATGGTGCTTGTAACGGTGCCGAAATATCGAGCTCTCAACCAAAATCAAAATATACATGGTAAATATCTCGAAAAAAATATTAATTCTAATGATTGTGACCATGAAATGTCAGCTTAAAAACTTATACGGTGAGAGAAGTTTATCTAGGTCAGAGTTATGCGAGCGACCCAACACCTACCTACTTCTTGTGATGTCCATTATCACGGCTGACTTTTATGTAGGCACTTAAATCTGCTTTCCATTTGTACATTGCAGCTTCCTACCTACACGTAAGGAGAGATTAAGAGTCTTAAGATATAGAAAAAACTTGTTATGTTTTAGCCTACAGAGAATTGTGTCAAAATTGCGAAGTTGATGACACTTTAGCTGCTTCGTATCTCATTTTCGGACGTCAAGTCCAATTGGGACAAAAAATTACAGCAAGCGACTAACCTAATAAAATTATCTTGTTTCTATTGCAACGGCCATTATATTTCTTTGAAAATAAAGGATTTTTAAGCTTTGTATATTGTAGTCTTATATTATGTATTAAAAACACAACACAATCACGTTAAAGAGGAAAATTAGCAAGAAAATTACTGATTCATTGCCGCGCATTACAGAACAATTTTCCTATACAGAGGAATACAAATTCGTTTTTTTTTTGACAAATAAAAAGCTTTTCAGCAAAAGAAAACAATTAGTTGACCGACTCGTCGACTTGTTTCTCATTTGCATAAAATGGGTAAATAAAGTTTATTCATTTTTACGTGAGAACCTATCGATTCCATTAATGTATGTTAATAATATATCCGGCATGTCCTAGAACCAAATATTCGAAGACATGTGACATTCACCAACCCGCACTGGGCCCGCGTGGTGGATTAAGGCCCATAACCTCTCTCACAGAGAGGATGCCTGTATCCCAGCACTGGGAAAATTATAAGACTGATGATGAATAATATCTCTCACCAAAATGTAGTGTTGTGTGTATGTGTTTTAAAATTTCTCGCAGAAATATATTGCAAGTAAGTTTTACCAACATTCCATTTAATTTTATTATACTTAAATATCATTGAACTTAATCAAGTAACCGCGGCGAACTGAACGCAAATTATGCGAAATTGTCGTACAGAGTTGTAACAGAGGAGATGATTTATGGTGATATTTAATTCAGTCTATAAATTATAGGAGAATGTCAGTATCTCCTCGAATCATTTGTATTTAAGTATTCGTTTAAAATATACTGAAATATAATAATAATATGATAATTTCCCGTAAGTATTTAAATATAAATCTGGTAATTTTTACAAGCTTTTATTTAACTTGCAATGTATGTAAATTTGTGGGTGGGTGGGTAAAATGTTCGGGTCAAATCTTTCAACTGAATTTTAAATTATTATTAATCTTTTTTTTTTTTTTTTTTTTTTTTTCTCCGATTAAGATGAAATTTTGCATACACGTTTAGTTTCGATCACAATGCATGGTTAGGTAAGTGACGTCATTCTAAATCCAATATGGTGGAGGGCCCAATCTGGCGAACGGCCCAAGATGGCGGACTAGTTATTTTTTGTGCACTGCCATGATATGGGTATCAAATGAAAGAGTTTGCTGAGAAGAATACGAAAAAAGCTTGTTTTAAAAAAAAAAAGATTAATTTTATTTCTTTTTTTTTTTGCATAAATAGATGCCTTGTTAAATTTTCTTATGTAGTTTTGTTAAGTATTCTTTTTTGCAGCAGGACAAATTTTGTTATTCGGACATCAAGCAAAAAAGTTATTCACAAACAAAGGTTCAGTTACGATATCCTTCCGTCGTTATGATCATATTCCCGGAAGGCCGCACTGTGCGGAATACGTTATTAGCATAAACCTTCCTAAATGCTACGGTAAAGGGAACAGTAGAACGTTCAATGGACATAAGAGATTTAGTAAAGACATAACATTCAGGCTTTAAATACATAAATTACCAAAGTTTATGTATTTAACCAAAACTAACAAGAGAACACCAAAATCGCTATATGTCTGCCCATAATATTTGAGGAATGCTCTCTATTTGCATGTGATCCCATTATCAGTCTCTGAATTTGTGACAGTGGGACCACCTCGAGAGTATACCCATTCAAACAAAATAAGAATTATGCAAAGCTGTCTACTTATGACGGAGTTGTACTCAAATATACATAAAAAAAAAACATCAGCATTGAGAACCTCCTCCTTTTTGGGAAGTAAGTTATAAACAGTATCACCAGTTCCAAGTAATAAATAGGATATTGGTAAAGTTATACCATAATCGTTATTCTGAATGAATCAATCGACATCAATGAGATATCTATTACAACAGTCAAATAATAAAACTAGACTGGCGATTATTCATCACAGCACAAACTTTACTTATGAGATTAAAATATTCCAGTTTCAAAATTGGCTCGCAACCTCTTTTGTTTTGACATCGAAAAAAAAAATTAAGATGCCATTAAATTTTGCTTTTCATTTATTTTTCGTTATCAAGAAAATGGCATTCGAATTTTATTTTTTTGAGAGTTGTCCAGTACGTTTTGTTAATTGGAAAGGCATAGAAAACTTTTCTGTTACAAAAAATATTATCTGTTAAAGCAGGTAGTAGAGGAGGCTGACAAAAACGTTGAAATAGCACGCGACTAAATTTCAAAGATAAGATTTATCATCGGATACTTCATTCACTTCACTTCACTTGAACCCGATTTCATTGCAGTGCTGAAATTTATTGGTTTGGTCTAAATCGAACCATTGAATAACGATCAGTTTAACATAAAGCTCAGTTGCCCTAACACTTGTACTTTTTTGACATTTTATCATTTTGGTTTTAACAATCCTGGTTTGTATGCCTTTTTATAATTTACTGTACTTTTTGGACATTATTTTTATATTAATCTTGATCTTTTAAGACATTTTATAATTTTACTGTATTTTTCTTGCACATTTTTGTATGATTTGATTGTAATTTTTGACTATCTATTATATTATCTTATTTATTATCTTGGGTTAATTTTTTATCAATCCTTAGTTTTATAAAGTTTTATGATTTTACTCTACTTTTTTGACATTATTTTATTTTACTAACCACAATTTTCTATGGCACCAAGGTGACTTAGTAACATGGGACAAGGGCAGGAAGATGATGATGACAATTTTCTATGACATATTATAATTTTTTATTTATATTATATTATATATTATACCTCTCTGACATTTTTTTTTAATTATTTTAATTTAACTTGTTTTTTTATGATATTTGTATGATTCATTAACTCACTATCAATTTATTGTGTTTTCTTTAAAATTTATATTTAAATGCTTAGGTAATTTTAATTAATATAAATACTATTGTACAATTTATATTTGTACGCCTCGTTAGGCAAAACATGTATGTGCCACAAATAATAAGTAAACATCTTGCATGCATAAGGTATGTAAACACATGTTATGACAAATAAATTATCTTTATCTAGCAATCACACATAGGAACAAACATACATACATAGACTGATAAACACATTACCCTCCTTCAGCAGTCGGGTAAAAAGTCTAACATTTCTGAGCCATATCACTTTTGTAATAAAACTGAGTTTATTTAAAGATTTTCATATCAAAATGGTGGACAAGGTTCAAGTCACTCCAGACAATTACATTTATACATAAAAACACGCCTTTTTCCCATGGGGGTAGCCAGAAACTACAGAACGCCATTTGCTACGATCTAGATAATTAAGCTTTTAAAAGGTCCTTAACCACTCTGCTCGACAAGATTTTGACACATGACATACCAGCTGAGTCGACAGGTTGTTGCAAATCACGCCATGACATTCAGGAACTTACATGAACTTTCAGGTCGGTTAAACCGTGTCAACCTATTGCAAAATGTGTACAAAATACGAATTATTACACCTTTCCAAACAGTAGACACTTTAGATTTGCTCAAAATATATGCATATATAACCTTTTCGCTTGCTGAAATGATGCAAAAGGACAAAATAAAGATATAGTTATTTTATTTGCGTCCTTAAGTACCTAAGTTTTCATACAAAAGTTCATAAAAAAACAAGCCAAAATCTGGCAAAATTTTGCTTTAAATTTTGATGCAACCTTGCATCATGACATTTCTTTGGTGTTTTTTTTTTTTCTGTCCATTCACCCGTCTCATAATCGATTAAAAATGCATTCAGCCTAATCGATTAAGTGTATCAAACAATTATTTTAAATTATTTCGATTGACTCGGTTCATTAAAATCAATTAGTGATTTTCAGATATGTATTGTTTTAAAATTAGAACTAACCCGTTTATAGGCATAAAATACAATAACAACGTACAGTAATAACTAAACTTATATGATTTCATAATTTATCATAACTATTTTAAGAAAAAATATCGGTTTCGTGGCTTATTTCGCGCCGATTTTTCTATTACGTGCAAGAATTCTAAATTCAAAATCGGAATGCGGTCGATATTCAAAATATTTTTAGTATAAAAGAGAGTTTTACTTTTAACTTTTCAGAAGGTTTTATACAGAATGACCAGTATAAATAAGATTTTGTCTATGTACGATAAGTAGGCCCTGGCAGGAACTGGTACACTTCCGCAAATCCGAAGCCAGCTGTTATGGCATGCCTGGAAATTAAAATCCAAGATGGCAACCATACAATTTATCGTAATGGAAGTCATTAAAATGATTTTCGAGGGTGGTGATCCAGAAAATTAATTCAAAATAAATCTAAGAAGGCGGTGTTGCATATGTACCAAGCTGCATTACGAAATATCATCATAGAAACCGCTTGACGTATAAAGATGAAATATGACAGGGAGGTTTCTCAAGTGACGTAAGTGCGCATTATGAAAGGATTTTTGGAAATTCCACCCCTAAGGGGGTAAAAAGTGGGTTGAAAGTTTGTATGAAATTTCTATAGTTTGTAAGTTGGACACGTGAAATTTTAGATTTATGCTGTTGGTTGATAAAAAAACAAAATGTATTTATTGGTTTTTGGAAATTCTACTCCTAAAGGGGTAAAAAAAGGGTTGAAAGTTTGTATGAAATTTTTAGTTTATAAATGGACACATGAAATTTTAGATTTACGCTCTTGGTTGATAAAAAGAATTCATGTAGGTATTTATTTTCTTTTTGCAATTCCACCCGGAAGTGAAAAGATGGAAATTTGAAAATTTTGCATATTTAACCTAAGTAAATAGTAAAAGTTTCATTATTAGTTTTTCAAAACTACTCCTAAAAGAAGATTTATGGGGTGTTAAAGATAGATTTTTGAAGAATTTTGTTATACAGGACTTATTTTTGTGATATCCCCTATATCAAAAAGAAGTCCTGTACAACTAAGCACTAAGAAGTTATTTTTGGAAATTCAACCTTTGTGAACTAAAAAGTCAACTGTAGGATAAAATGCGGATGACGCGAAGTCGCGGGCGAGGTGCTAGTAAGGGCTAGCACATTCTTTTAATTCACAAATTAAAGATGGCGGCTTTTTCAAAGCTTTACTTATTCTAAAGGATTTTCTATTTCTCCTAGGGTGCTTTACCGCAAATTCTAAATCCAAGTTGGCAGCTATTTCAGGTTGTTTATTTTTTTATAATTTCTTTTTTAAAGCCCATATTCGTTAATGACAACTATGACGAAAGCTTAACAAATTTTCGTCGGCGCCATCTTGGATTTTAATTTTAAGTCCATACTCGTTATTTAAATACACGGAAACCAAGACAATGATGCCCAAAAAAAGAAAAGTTTACCATCTTTTGTCAGAGAAACAATTAAAATTACTCAATAATGAAAATTAAATTACCGTCGGTGACATCTTGGATTTTGATTTTCAGCTTAGTTGGTTGACAACCATAACCATGCCATAACTCGCTTGGTAAGGAATCACGCAAGAAGATACGCACAAGGTTATTGACATTAATTGTTTTTGGGGAATGCAGATGTTAATAGAAACCAAACTTATGTTCTTAAAACAAATAAAAATAATACATATAAGGCCGAGTTTCTCACCTCAAAATTATCGCAGAATTAATGTGACAAATTGTCAAGAACGCCTTATCTAGTGCGATTGGCTATTGAAAAATTAATTCTGGTTGAATGAATTTTTAAATAGCCGCAGCATATAATCACAGCAGATAACGCGTGCTTGACAATTTATTAAAAGTATCTATAGAATAACCACCAACCATAACAATATTCATAACATTACAACAAGCTCGACCGAATTCAAAACCTAACCATACCATACTCAACTCATTATTCAATATATATTAATAATACCAGCGTATAACTATCCCACAGGGCAGCGGCCTCTTCTCATACAGAGAAGGCACGAGCATTGATCACCACGCTTGCACAATTGCGTGTTGGCGATTTGAGACTATAAGACCAGGTTTCTTCATGATGTTTTCTTTCACCGTTGTTAACGATCTCCAAGATATATCCAGAAAGTAAATTAAGGAATTTGAAAAAGACGCATTGGTACTTGCCCGGATTTGAACCCATGACCTCAGGCAAGGCGAGGCCTTTAGCCACTAGGCCACCACGACACTCATTACAATATATCGAATATGCGTTCCCCGAAACTATGCGTTTCAAACTTACATAAAAATATACTAGGCACTCTGTCTACTTCTGAGACTATCAAACATTAAAAGACTCAATCATTATTACTTTTATATAAAATATTTTTGAATAGCGAGCGCATTCCGAATTTAAATTTTGAATCGAAAAGAAAATTCGGCGCGAAGCTATCCATGGTTCGATGAATTTGTTTAGTTTGCTGTAGTCAAATAATATCCAAATATCTATTAAGATTACTTTAAGAAAGTATTAAGAGTAATTATTTTAAGTACTTATTGTATTTTATGTCTAAATCAGGTTTATTAAAATTTTTAAGAATCGAATAATGGAATTGGAATAATCGCTCATTAATTGAGTTAATAGTATAAAAAAAATCGATTGCTAAAATCGTTTTGGCACACCACTATTACAATAAAAAAACAATGTCGTTGACGAATTGGAGATTTTGAACATAAATAAAGTAGTGGTGATGAATTTTACGTATTATTGGACCGGTTTTTGTTAATTACGTTAAGATCTGGGCGTTTTCTTATTGTTTATTAAGTTTAGAGACATAATTGTCATATTTGTAATCTTTTTTCATTGTGGGTGGGTGATATTTGTGTAAAATAAAAATGTAAACAATTGGCGATTGGCGCGAAACTTCGACTTTGGATAACAAATAACTTCATTACCACTAAATATTTATGTTGAAATATTGATGAATTCGTTAAATAATATAACGATGAGCAAACCACGACCCCTGCACTGGAGTTTGGGTGTCCCAAATATGCATTTTTTATGTTTTTTAGCCTCGACCACCTCTGTCATCAAAATAGCGATTATCGCATTAACACACTTGTATTTAACAAAGGTAAATTATTAAACTTGCGCACTTAATCTAAAAAAAATATTGGCGCTAACATGTAAGCTTTTTATCCAACTGTTTTAATTAACGCCCCCAAAGAAGATTCGTTAGGTATCTTAATAAATAATTACGTTATTAATTGGGATGTCGTATGACTTAAATCTGGGGTCCAAAATGAGCCGCGGCTGAGCCAGCGGAGGTATGCTTGTCGCGCCCCAAAGTGTACCCCGTCCGAACTATACGGTTAAAATACGAAAATGGAGCCATTACAGCCATACCACTTTTTTCAAGTCAAGAAGAATCTTTCAGAAATGTGAGTTACTAATAAAATGCAAGCTCTTTGTCTTGATTTTTCAAAAAGCACTCAAACTTTTCGCTGCCAATTTATAGAAAAGTCTTTCCTCATTTTTCTTACTATATAGTTCGAGCTCTATCTTCCAATGTAGAACAGTGCTTCATTATAAATGCTGCGTCTGGTGTAGTGATTAGACTGTCCATATTTACAAAGATAGTTGAGGATCCTAAACTAATACACTTTGGTCTCTCGTCGGCACGTGTCTATAGAATGCTCTTAATTAACTAAATACAACCTCTGTAGTGGAGCTTCTTCGTCGTTATTAATAATAAATTATCTTTATCTAGCAATCCGGGAAGTGCCTGATATAATTGTTATGTATAAAGGCCTTCCAAATCTTAGGTATAAGTATTTATAACAGAGGCAATTTGGTGGTTTTAATCTAAATTGAATCTCAGAAATTCGGCAGTACCAAAATGCTATAAATTTCGCAGGACTCATTGAATCAGTAAAACTAACAAACTTATTAAATTTGACGCATACATCAGCTGTCAATACTCAATATTACAATATCCATTATTCTGACGGGTGTTCTATAACATCACTAGTGCGGCAGTGTAAAGCCTACCCTTTCAATAGATGTCATCAGAGCAATCGATTGTTCAGCTCTCTCAATAGACTTCACTATGATTGCCATTGTAAAATGATCCTTATTTAGTGTGTGGTAAAGCACTTATTTCAATGAGCCAAACTGCAATATTGGCTACTGGTAGCCTGTTCAAAGATCTCATATAACGCCATTGCGTTATATGAGATCTTTGAACAGGCTTTGACATCTTCGTTTTATGTATGAGTAGGTGCTTAGTATAAACTAACAAGCTACGGAATGTTTGAAGCGGGGCCCTGTGACGCAATGCACCGATTGAGTTTAATAACTAACGTTGGTTGAACACCTGTAATTATAATTTAGAAGCATTTGCCTAAATCACTAGTGAAATGGAAATTAGCGGCACCCAGATTAATATCAATCAATCTACAGCAAAGGAATTTGTCGAAAATTAATGAAATTGAATCAACAGTTTATGGCTTCGTGGTCTAATAACCAGTCACCTTCTTGTTCTATTATTTCATTTGCTCTTTAACAAATCTGTCGCGAGATATTTAAATGATGATGCCTTTATTATTTGTCACCTCGACGTCTCCCCTCGTTACTGTGACTGTAACATTTTTATTTCGTTATTTTGTCATGATGTTCTGCTTTAATTTTCCTTGTCGGAATTAAGCCAGCTTTTAAGTGTTTTCTTTGCATTTCTTTTGATGTTAAATATTTTTTTCAGGTTTACGGTTTGTTTGTTATGAATGACAAAATTTTGGATATATAATGAACAATTTTTTGTTTCAAACTCACAATTTATGGTTTCAAAAATTTATATATTTTTTCTTTTTCCCGATTGGCAACAATAAAAGCGTGTCATAATACTAACGGTATTTATGTTCGAAAAAACAGGCACTTTTATTAATACAATTTTCCACCCGGTGGTTTTTAACAAAAATTTCAATATTTTATAAATGTGTTGGTGTTTTCGAGCGTATGGCACTTCTGGACTGCAGTTGAAAATCAGCGTCAGGTGGTATACCCTGTATTATCATTTGGCATTATACTGAGCTGAGGCTCTTTTGGCATTATTTAATTATTTATTTTATTAATTTTAAGGTGTTTTTGTTTTTAATGACTATTGGCAACACATATTTGTTACTTTCTTTCTAAAAATCGGTAATTAAATATTAATTCTGGGAAGCAGTTTTAATATTCTAGTTAAAAATCGCTTACAAATGTAATTCGTTCCGCTCGATGGCTTGTTCTGTGTAAAAATGTATATTTCTTTCAATCCTTTAAACCTAATCATTAATAAGGAGTACGCTTAAGGCGGTACCCCGAACAAAACGCCGCGCAAGCCGTTTTTTGTGCTGTTTTTAGGAGCTATCTACTCGTTATTTAAAAAGAAATATCAATTAATAAAAATACAATAAATTTCTACATAATATTGATTCTAAAATGGTAGATTATTTTTTTTTTAAATGTTGTATATAATTCACTAATCTACTTCCAAAAAAACATGAAAATGAGAAATACTTATTGATATTATGAATCTCCTCGTAAAGTGTTCATTGATTATTTTTTGTACTAACACTAATGGATAGACATTTTAATAACGAACATTTTTGTAGAATTATTTTTTTCAAAAGACCAAAATTCGATTTTATAAAGATTTTATTCTAAAATCTGGGCGTATTCACTACTGTAATTCATGCGCCACCAGTGCCGCTAGACCAATAGGAACGCTCATATCTCATGCCGATTTTTTGGTCAGGGTACCGTCTTAAGAAAGTAACCGTTTTACAGCTCTAAAGCGGTGTAAGGCCCTTAAGAAATTATATGTAAAACTTAAACAATATAATTTTCGATTTGTGTTACGGTGTAGCAATAGTTCAAAACATTATCATTTAAATTTCATAATTAACAACAGCGTAACTGAGACAGCTGGTAAGGCTATTAACTCGTCAGTCCAACCTGTCGGCTCGTTACTTAATGTTTCATATGCTCTCCCTTGCATTAAGTACTGTGTGAACTCTCTTGAGGGTACCCCCTCTTAATAAATTATGTTCCACCGTTTTAGTAGTGCGTTGTTGTGTGAAACATTATTTAAGATGTTAAGAGTATTGGCCGCTTGGCGACTAGTCTTACTACGAGCACCTATATAAACCAAATCACGTCACAAACACTAGCTTTATCTTCCCTATGCACTGACCTCAAGTATTTATGTGTACCATACTTAAGTTGCTCAAAGTTAAAATTATTTAGGTAGTTATAAAAGCTTTTCCACGGCGAGTGTGGTCTCTTTGATCTCTGCCGTGCCGCCTCGTACGACTCGGCGCCGCTCACACTCACTTCATTGAAATGCAACCGCGACACACACCATACACGTGACACCCACGGGGGATTAAAAGTAAAAATAGGTAGATTTAACCTAAATTACTTCCTTAGAAAACATTGCAATCATGCTAAAAGCCTCTAGGGAAATACTTAATACCATCAAAGCTGAATATTAAAAATAATCGGTGTTGAAGCACAATTGCACAAGGAAAGCTCCTCCGGAATAACTGACTGTTTTTCAAGGTCAGTCGCAAAATAGTTTGGTAAAAACAAGCGTGATGTTTTTGGTCTAAATTTATATACGTGATTGTAAATTCTGATCACACTACAGCATTCTAATATACCTGTAACAAACACGCTTCAGGATATTTTCCTTCGCCGGTGTACATGAACGATAAATTGATTATAAGCAAAGCAGCATACCTAGTCTTAGGTCTGAAATTTGTCATAACTTGCTGTGGACTTGCTTTAATGTAGTTGTTGTAACTTTAACTCATTTTAGTTGGTGTGTTTAGAACGTAAACTTCAAATTGGTATCTTCAAATTGGTTTTGCCGTTAAAGCATCTCATCAACAAATTTAACTCTCTTTATCTAACTTATCTTAAAATTAATTAAACAGCAAAAATACCTTCGAAAGAGAGGAAAAAGATTTTCTTGTTTTTGCTCTTGATTAAGTGTTATGGTAATACGACTTAATTGTTTCAAAAGCTGTAATGGAGCTTTTCCTATCCTATATATTTATATATTTTCTTATCCTAATTGCTCTGAAAGCATATAAAATTCGGGCTTAGCGAGCGATTGTGAAACATTATAGGCTTACACCGTGAGAAAATAACGAGTTTATTATAATTTGACCATTATTTTGTACAAAAAGTATCTCGAATGTGCCGCACTGCGGTATAGTGGCTAAATAATTATTCTGTCAGAACACGATTTATTACATATAGAAACAAAACACTGAAGATAATCATGAAATACATTCTGATCAACTAGATGTTCCACTAAGTTACTGGTACACTTAGTGGCCTGTGTCAGTTCATTAACTTTCATCTCATTTTATGTTCTAATAAGTTGTAAAAGCGACATTAAATAAAACTAGGGTAACGCCAACAGTATACTAAATAATAAAAATAAACACCAATCTATTAATCAGCATCTACTTTGAATCAAATGTTGGTAATATTTTTAGAAATATACTAAAAACTTGTCATAAAAATGTTGATAGATTTTATATTTTATTTATTTAAAATAAGCTCCCGCTACACCACTCACAGTTTCCTTGAAAATACCGTAAAATATTTTATTAGGTTGGTCTCACTGTTTCCAATGTTCACTGTTTTCAATGTTTTCAAATTATGTTTGTACTATGAAATGAGCAGAGTAAGCACAAGAAATGGTATGTATTCTATTACACAGGGTTTAAAGGAATGGTGCGATAATATTTTAAATACTGTTTCTTGGAAAAAGTAGTTCCTAAACATAGGCAGAAGCAGTATTTTTAAATACCCGATGATCGCACTTATCCGTTACACCCTGTATTCTATATTTTTGAAATGACAAGCAAAACCGATGTCAACTATTCTGCCAATGTCGCAAGTTAAATGAAAGAGCAAATACATTTTATTTATTAGTAACTAAAAGAGAAGGAAAATGGTATGTATATTGCAGAAGTGAAGGTGTTGAGTTCTACAAATATATCCCAATATTTAACTCCGCCATGTTATCGGCACAGGTCGGGTTTTGTACATAATTACTTATTGTTCGTCCTCCTTGATACCCGGTGCTTCGGTAATAAACAGATGGCGAGTTAATTGAATTCCTTCCCGAGCAACCTATGAATTAATTCAATAACATTCGGATCACCTTCAATGACATTTTAATACCGTTCCCTGTAATTACCTTTCTGTAATGTGATTTTAAAAGGTGCCGATAGAAAATTATGTTTTGTTGCTTGTTCCGGCAATAGAAACTGTTGTTCAGCTAAGGGAATATCTAAGGGAATTGTTTAGTTTGTAGGAGGAAAACTCGGTGATGTTAAAAGTAGAATGGACTTGGTTTGTCACTAAGATGACACTGCGACGTACCTGCTATAATGCTGGCTAAACTTCTGGGCCACCCTAAAGTTAAATTTTCGATGCGCAAGACATGAAACGGTGCTGTTTTTGTATGAGATTTACTACTGCGCAGCCATTAGTAGCCAACTTCAGGGCGGACAAGAAGTTTGTCGAGAGCTATACTCACATTCACCTGGGTATTAAATACTTTTAACTTTAGATCGTGGCCCGTAACTTTTCAACTTTTTTTATTATGACGGCAATTAATTGCTAAAATGAACTTACTAACCTACAAACCAGCCATAATCTTCAGTCCCATCTCAAGGCATTTGTAGCTCGTTGTTTGCGGGATATTATTATGCCGATGATGCACGATATTGACCATGTACCTGTTAAAACCATAATCATAAATGTAATGACCACGTTAAAAATAAATCAATGCAAATTCATTGCGTATCATACCTACATAATCTTATGACGCCTCCTTTGCTGTTTATTCACATTTGCTTTTATAAAGTCAGTTTTTCGGAGTCGTTTTAAAATACTTAGTATCACTGCACCACACCAACTGAACTTTGCAGTAAATTAATAGCATAGCAATTATAAATATAAATAAACTAACAATAACTAAACTAAAATGTAGTGAGAACAACATGAACGACGAATGAAGCAAATGAAAGAAAAATATTGAACATTTGAAAATCGAATACACGCACACATTGCGCTCTATCCAGCCAGCATATTTTTATGCGAAGACATTTCTTAATCATGTAATGGCCGGTACAGACTTTTAAAAATAAAGCCATTATCTAAAAAAATATTCATTTTCTTTTAATACTAAGTATACTTTTCAGATGTGTTTGTTATATTATACATGAATTAAGGACTAAAGGTCGCCATAAAAAAGGTCAGAAGTATACCTTTCTAAATACTAAGCTTACAAATCTAAGTAAGTTCTTCATAAAGAAAATACCTGGCTGTGTTTATGTAGAAAGTAGTAAAATTCTAATCTTACCTTATTAAGGCAAGGAAACAGGTAAACAATAGGGTAGTATTCTCAGTAACTGCAGACGATGACTAATTAATGCAGATGCCATCCTAAGACGGAACACGATAGTGCTTTCAAATCTGCGGAAATCATCTCACCAGGTAGCCTGAGATTTAGGAACAATTGGGGGATTAAGGTAGTTCGAATGTTCCGTGTTTGACTTTCCCTTATATACTCGATGTATTACGTTGAAATGGATAAATACTTTTAATAAAAATAAAAAAGACAAAATAGGGAGTGCCTTCATCACGCATCATCATCAAATAATAATTTTGTCTCCTGTGATACAGTTTTCTATAAGTAGTACAGGAAACAGGTGATCTTTTCCACTAAAGATAACTACTACTTTGTATTGCATAGTCTTTGCATCAATATCTGGTGGTAAAATATAATTTGTAACACTGTTTTTGGATGAATAATTATTATTATAATTATTAATAATTATTATTAATACTGAAAAAATCTTTGATAAATGCAATGTCCAATGATAAATGCACTGAAGATTGCGTAACTAAATCTCTAAAAAATTGATGCAAACTTATACGAAAGCTTTCATAAAATAGTTATTTATGCTACAAGTGCGGAAGGTAGGTGATTTCCGATGAGTGGCATTTTTATTCACGAGCGAGCGAAGCGAGTGAGTGGATAAATCGACACAAGTCGGAAATCATCTTACGTACGTGTATCATACAATATTTTACTATGCATTGTGCGAGAAAATAAATAAATTAATAAAATGAAATTAATAAAATGGCGGGCTTATTCAAGCGCGTTCAGCATATCCACAGATTAACTAATAGTTCCTCGGGCATATCTACTGCGCATGTGCGAATAGCTGTCACATCGTAACACAATAAGGCACGAGCAAAATATACGTTCTGCCAAACATATTTAATGAATATTTAAAATTAATTTATTGATCAAAATCTAAATCTAGAGTAATTAAAAACGCCTAAAATGTCGTATTAGTTTTATTTTACCTTTTATATGAATGATAATCTGTACATAACTGATTTTTAAAACTTTTCTCAAATAATAAAAACTCTATGCGTCGGGCTGACGTTGGAGTTAAAAATTAAAAAAGTACAGGAAAGTAAAAAGCACTAGTGAAAAAAAGTGACACTTTCCGCACAGTTTGGCTGCTTGGAAAACCGCTCTTTTCGAGGACATGCATTGTAAAAAATATTTGCCACTAGCTCTCAAAAAACATTGAAATGCCGTAAAAAAAATATGAATGCTTTTTTTCTTATTAAATGGCGATAAAAAAAAAAACAAAACTAACCTCCTCATTGATACGTTGGATTGCAACCTCTTTATGATAAAACCTCCAAAAAAGTGAAAACGAAAGTGTTTTGAGTTGTTTGAGTGAAAGTGTTTGTACAGTGACGACGCTAAGCTCACTCCTGAAAAAGGGCCACTAAAAAAATGTGAGGGTTTCTGGAGAAACCCTGAAAGTTCTTAATGGGGTAACCAAGGAATCTTCAACCATTAGGACTGTTTGCACGGAAACTGCTGGCTCGAGCTTCAGATTTAATCGACATATCTACCTAAGTAGTAGATAGGTAATGATAAAGAGTGGATTCGGTTCCTATTTCACGTGAATAAACTTGATGTTTTATTATCATTTTATACTTTATGGATAAGTAACCATGAGCTGTGATTTTTTATTTTCTATGTATGTGTCAATTTATAAGTTTCTAGTTAAAATATCAATCTCCGAATAAAACTGGCCAAGTGCGAGTGGGACTCGCGCACTTAAGGTTCCGTACAAACAGCTACATTCAACAAAATAATTAAATAACATTACTGAAGTTCATAAACTATGAGGGTACCGAACATTGCTATAACGATAAGATAAATAGAATTGAGGAACAAAATTAACTTTGCCGTTGGAAAACTATAGTCCCCAAACATCGACATAAGTCGCGGTCAGTTTACCAACTGCAAATAAGTAATCAACCTTTTTTATATATAGGTACAAATTTACGGTTTTCAGATTTTTCGTTTACTTATTTTTAAGACAATGCTTCTTGCCAAATTTCATGATTCTAGGTCAACGGGAAGTACCCTGTAGATTTTGATTCCACTGCGAGTGTAGAATATGCGTCATTAACGGCTGTATCTCTTGATTGCGTTAATCTAGAAGTTTGATTTTTCACAGCTGCAAGGGGTTGCAAACTTGAGTTTGCGATTATTTAACGATAATTATTTCAACTCGATAACTCCACGCGTTCCCGAGATAAAGTGTCTGGACAGACAGAAGGACATACAGTCAGACAGACGGACAACAAAGTGATCCTATAAGGATTCCGTTTTTTTCCTTTTGAGGTACGGAACCCTAAAAATGGGGCTGCGGCATAAGCAAGATTTGTAACGTTGACCCTTTTCTGAAAATGTGTTCTATTATGGATATAGGTGAATTAAAACTGTGGTTTCTTTCCCAGGTGCAGAGTCCGGTGCTGGTGGTGGAGCTCACCCTGGACAGACTAGAGGGCACACAGCTCAGAGCGCTGGGGCTGCTGTCCGTGTACGGGTTCAACGTTACGTATGAGGTGCGAGGAGCAGCGCAGTCACCGGGAGCCACTTCATGCAGCGCCGTCGAGTGCAGGTTGCTGGGACACTGCTACGCCACACACGATTATCAGTAAGTTACAGTGAATTAAACTATCTAGAAGAGCAGTGCTGGCCCAGTGGTAACGACTTCGATTTACGTGTGGTCGTGGGTTTGAACTGAGGCAGCCGCTTTACTTTGTGTAAATTATTTAATCACCACTGCTCTTTTAACTGTGAATGAAATCATCGTGAGGAAACCGGCATGACTTAGAACCGCGGCTTTTTACCACGCAGTTATTTACAAAACTTATTGATCTCTTCAGCATATTTTACACTTCCCAGGCAGTTCTACTGTTCGTGTTTCCCGGGTTACTCCGGAGCGGACTGTGGAGAGGGTCCGCTGTGCCCAAAGACCTACAATATGTGTAAGAACGGCGGCACCTGCAGGTGAGCAAACTCATTTTGGTTTCCATCGTCTCGTAGGTAAATTGTTTCACAAAAACGAACAACGATGTCAATAGTATGTTGGTTTGTTTAAAAGATTAATCACATTACGTAAACTAGACTACCTCCCGACCTTTGAAATACCAAAATGTCATAACGATTATGGTGAGAGAGTATGGAATGTCAGTCTCGCCCGAA
Organism: Orthosia gothica; assembly: GCA_949775005.1. NCBI lineage: Eukaryota > Metazoa > Arthropoda > Insecta > Lepidoptera > Noctuidae > Orthosia > Orthosia gothica. The sequence continues at coordinate 14,346,843 of OX459053.1, read as the reverse complement.
TACTAAACAAGTTGCCAAAACACATAGTTTGTAAACTGGAAAACAAAAATAAAAGGCAGACCTATAACATATTCAAGCGACATTTAATGAATTGTAATCGAATAGCAACTCCTTAACTGTAAAATCTTTTCTATTTCTGTTTAAGATTAAGTTAAGAATTGGGTAAAACTGTATTTTAATTGAAATAAACAGCTTTTTTATTTATTTTTTTTATTTTTTTGTAGGACTTCATGATTGTTACTATTGACAGAAGTTCTTTAAACGAATTTTGTCTTTAGTCGTTTTCTACAAGATTATAAAACGAAAACTTTGGACGTTATTCATTCAAAAGCTGCATGTTCCGACAGACAGATGGGACCGGCCGCCGTCAGCTGTATCTGCGCGCCGGGCTACACGGGGGACATGTGCGAGGCGCAGCTAGCACCGCCAGGTGAGGAATTACTTAGTCTCTTGCTTCTTCTAGCTACGTATAAACAGGACTGATTCCAGCGCATTGGGTTTTTACTGTTGCCGCTATTTTCTATTATCCATTGAAATCCGCATTATTTACGCCATAAACAAGTAAACTTGATCGCGAACAAACTCGTAAATTAAACAGGACTGGTCTATCTAATATACGAGTTTATTCGTTCGGTTTACTAAATTGTCAGCAATTTTACAAATAAACAATGCTCTTACGTCAATGTTAACATGTCACAGTCACAAGAAGAAGAAGAAGAAGCACCAATAAAACGTCTCACCATCATCTGGTATGTAACCATGGCGAGACTGAGGCAGCGGTTTCTATGTATATTAAAATTTGGTTGCCGAAAACGTCTGCAACTAAGTATATTGTATTTTGTTACAGAATGCGGTATAGAGGAATGTGCAGAAGTTTGTAAAGAAGGAACAGCTTGTGACTGTAACCCGAAGGATACAGACGACTGTGAGTATTTCAATAATTTTCAAAACCAGGTAGTGGTCATGAATTCTATTATCTGCTAATTGATAGTGCCTGTCTAATCACTGTATATTACAGCATCAGCACGATTTGAAACAAGACTGGAAGTAGTGGAACATGCAGATGTAAACATATCACAAGAAGTCAAAAAACAGGTACTTAGTAACAACTGATACTACGATAAATAACAATTCAAATGGAAAAAATGTTAATAACAACAATCTTACCTCTTTCAGTTAACAAGCTATTTAAAAGTGTCAAACATTACAATAGAAGGAGAAATAGAAATTCTAAACACAAGGTTAGTATATCTATAGTAGTGAGTGCTTGTGGTAGTGGTGAGCGTGTTGTGAACATTGTGTGTTTGTGTCAGCGCGGCTGGAGAGAGCGGCGCGCGCGAGCTGTGGGTGCGCGTGTGGGGTGCGCGGCGCGAGGCAGGCGCACTGCGCGCGGCTCTGGCGCGCATGCGCACATTGCGCGCAGACAACACGCACTTCCACATGCAACCTGCACTTAGCTTGCGTGTGAGTACCTGTCTATTATTTCTCTGTCGTTGTTAAGTTATCTATCATAGTCTGGATGACGTAGGATCTTGATTATGAGACAATTCATCAAATTATTTTCTAGGCAAACGTGTTTCACCGTCGACCACAACATCGCTTACCACCTGTTGAGATAGTGGTCAAGCGCGAGAACAAAGGAAAAAAAAAGACATACCTTTCGTTAGGTATTATGTTTTTTTTATTTATTTCCTTACACGGCAGACGTGAATGGAAACGCCGGGATGGGACGCCTTGAAAGACATACATAGACCTTATGGGTGATGTTCTTTAGAAAGGCCAAGTGCGCAGTACTCATAACCGGCGTGTGTGTATGACTGGATGTATGAATGAGTGTGAAGCAAAAGAAGTAAGTAAGGATCGTAACAGGTAGCGTTCTGTAATTTCTGCCTACCCCCATGGAAAAAAGGCGTGAGTTTACGTATGTATGTAAAAAAAAACATTATCATTGTCTTGGCTACTTCCTAATTAATTTGTGTTCAGCGCACATCTTCTTCCATGCTTCTCTAGTAGTCGTTATCTCAATAGTAATTCTCTTTTCACACATATCTTTCACATAGTCTATCTATACATCGTTTCTTTGGTCTTCTTCTTCTCATTTATGTATAGCCAACCATATTCATAAATATTCAAAACTTTCCTCAATGTATTTTCCTCATTCACCTTTGTATCACATGCACAGGGCTCTTATCATGACAACCAATTTTCACACAACTGTCACCGGTTCCACTTTCAAATGAGATGAATCTTCAGATATTGACAAATAAACACTTATAACAAAGCTTATCCTATTAACTAAATTCTATAATTGATTTACCACGAATATTTTAAGCTTATCGCAACAAAATTAACTCAAGAGCATTCATAAGGGTTTCAGGGAGATGGGACATTCGCAGTTTCATTATTTCCTAAGTATCGATAAACGCGTGCGCTATGTGGCTGTAAACCATGACATTTAAGTCGTCTTATAAAGGCAGCCTACTTCATGTATGCAATGACTTCTAAAATATTCATAAAAAAAGCTTATTAACAAAAAAATAACGGGCACGGCAGAACGTTCGGCGAGTATCGGCAAGAGTGCTTGTTACGAATCACCGAAAGAATCCCCCAACCGACGTTGCAAAGGGATGATCACGTCTGAAACAATCCTCTCCGCATAAATCTGAGCATTAAATTGAGGTTGCCTCTGATCCAAATGAGTACGGTTCTTCCACCGATCCAAATATCGGCCCAAAACATTATTGTTCCCCCTACATATGAATGGACTTCCTGACAACATTACAAACGTTCTTGAAGTCGAGTCCTCCAAACTCGAGTACGTCTTGTCTTGTATCCGGCCTCATACCAAAACGAGATTCATCGTTTTAGCAAACACATTTTATTTACGTCATGCTTTGCTAGAGAAACTGCCGACAAACTGTTTTACAGTTTGGCAGAATGTATGAAAGTATAGGTCTACCAGAATCTCAAAAAAAATAATAATAATAATATGTATTGAAATAATGCTGTTTCAATACATCATGATTCACTCATTTAAATTAAAAAACATGTTTCGATTGCGACACATCTTTTTTATTAATACTGATTTTTTCATCGTTGGAGTTCCATTTAAATTTAACATGCAAATATGCTTTTAGTAAACGTTTGATAGGATATATTGATATAAATAAGGTATCCTGCTGCAGACTCTGGTTGTGAACCATCGTCCAGAAATTTGGGAGGGATCAGAGTTCATACTGACATGTATGGCGTACGGATCTCCGGACATCACCTTTACGTGGTACAAGGATGGTGTCAAGATAAACTTCAATGGAACGACGAGGTAAGTTAATGGCAAGTGTACGCGAGAGGGACATTGTATTTTCTAGATTACTAAAAAAAATAACCTTATAAATCTAACCAGACTGGTAAACTGTCTGCACATAGTGGACGCGAGCTAAAAGCATGTCGACAAGACTGACAAGTGTGCGCCTGTGCAGTAGCGCCATCAAATTAGCAACTATTATATAACCGCACTGATTACCCGGTAACATGCTCGCTCCTTGATGGGTTTTAATAGTTTAGGTTTTAGACAAAAACTAGTCTGCAAATCAAATCTCTTTTGACTTTCACTATAGAAAAACCGGTTACCGACATGGCCCGAAGAATTACCAAACTTAAGTGGCAGTGGGCAGGGCACATTGCTCGCAGAACGGATGGCCGATGGGGCAGAAAGGTTCTGGAATGGCGACCGCGAACCTGCTGATATGATGATGATGATAGAAAAACTGTTTTGCCATTAGGAGAATGTTCTTTTTCAGGGACATTTGGACGCGTACGGTGTCAGAAGACGCGCTTGGTCGTCGCATGTCAGTGTTAGGTATAACAGAAGCGAAGAGCCCCGACAGCGGCAAGTGGTCATGTGCAGCAGACGATGCTGGCAGGAGACGATGTAGAGCGCTGAGGCTTACGGTGCTGAGACCGCCCGAGATACGACTCGTGCCTTCCACTATCACTGTTAATAAGGTGAGTCAATCGATAAAGGCGGTATCATGCTGAACGTAATATACATCAAAACACACCACTTTGGTTTGCGCAGATACCTAAAACACTTAATAAATGTGTGTCAGGGCGACAACGTGAGTATAACATGTCTGGCGGGAGCGGGGCGGGTGCACGGCGCGCTTGGGTTCAGTTGGGCGAGGGAGAGGACGCTGCTACGGATGGTGCCGGGCAGAGAGGTCTGGGAGGATCTGATCCCCGCAGGAACCGTGCTCAGGCTTTATAACATACAGGTTTGTTAATAACGTTGAATTGAATCTTCCTCCAAAATTCACGTATTATTCGAGATGCCTTTAATTATTTATTTTTAACAGAAATCCAGTGAGTTCCGATGTCAAGTATCATCAGTGGCCGGCACTAATGCTAAAGGCGTGACCATGTGGGCTCTAGGAGCTGATGACGTAGCGTGTGAGAGTGAGGCTTCCCATGGCTTGCGCTGGCCGAAGACCGCTCCCGGAGCGCACGCGACTGCCTTCTGTCCACATGAATACAGCGGGGAGAGCACTAGGTAAGTAGAAATGTGATACAAAGATACTACGTCTGATTTAGTATTATGTCTTCGTGCAGTAAAAGTTTAATGTCGGTTACTTATTTGTAGGTTTTGCGAGCCCAAAACTGGACAACATGGTGTCAAATGGATGCTACCGGATTTCTCTGGTTGTGTTGCAGACTCACTCAAAGACATTTATGAACAGGTAGCTAAGTGAAACCAAATAATACGATGAGATGATACGAAATTCTATACACATACCTACGATAAAATATTGATGTGTTCGTCAGTTTAGTCTGATATCGCTGGGTTACTCTTGGAGCTCGGTGTGGCGCGTGTTGCGACGGTACGGTGCAGTGCTGTTTTCCCTGCCGACACACCCAGGTGTGGGCGAGCCTCCCCTCAATCATGCAGTACACATGCTGCACTACCTCATGTCTGCTGCAGCTCAGCCAGCCGACAGGTTCAACAGCACAGAAAATCTGCTCCACATATATGACCACCTGCTCACACATCCTGATGCGTTCCTTGATGAGGAGGTAAGTGATAATTAATGTCAAGGTGAAATAAAATTCTAGCCAAGATTTATTTCTGTTGTTTAGGTAAAAAAGCATAATAATTAATCGCGTGATCTCTAACCAGAAAATCTTCGAACTTCAAAATGCGGTAGTGGACACAGCGGGACTGCGGAATAGCTTTGACAAGCGCTTCCGCGAGTTTTCAGTCACAACTGCACCAGTACAGTTGGACAACACGGTGCACTTCTCACTTCAGCCAGCTCCTGTGGCTCGCGAGGAGTGGCTCGTGACGTCTGCAGCAGTAGAGCTGGCGGATACAACTGGCAATGCTTCCGTGGTCACCGTGCTGTTTCATGACTTGGGAGCGAGGCTGCCGTCGCTGAGGAGATTTGTCGAGTATAAGTAAGAGCCTTCTTCATGGTTGCGTATTGAGTACTTAATTATAAGGATTTTAAAGCAACAAAGTGCAGTATTAACGTTGTAGATTTTTCTTCCTTGGTTTTTGTTATTTTTAATTCTGGTTATGTTTTTATAATTTATCGATTGTTTTACTTTACTCCTACACGGTAGTTGTAGCGGCAACTGTTCCAGGTCTGGCCGCGCGACAGAGTACACAGTAGCATCACAACAGGTGCAGGTGTCTATCAGCGGCACGGGAGTTGATCCCACGCTCCCTCACACTGTCACACTGCTGTTCGCGCACTTCAAGAATTACAGCGCTATCGGTGAGTAGATACCGCTCAGCATACAGTTCCGTCGTCAGTAAGAATGTAGTGAGGTGACGTAAATGTTGTGTTCAGCATCTCAGGTCGCGTGTGGAAGTCGGTCGCGTTCGTCGCCGCGCGTGTGGAGTACGCAGGCGTGTGAGCTGCGCATACTGCAGCACAAACACGTCGCGTGCCGCTGTTGGGAACCATCCGCCGCCACCATCGCGCTCTTCACACAGCACACAGGCGCAATCGTGAGTACTACCAGAGAAGTGATGTGATTTTCATTACGCTACTAATACGACAAACACTCATCATTTTTTTCTTCAGACAGGTACAGAGAATGACTTACAAGACGTAGTGAAGATCACAGTGAGCCTGGGAGCTGCGATATGTCTTGTGGCGGCATTAGTACAACTCCTGAGCTTAGTAGCTGGTAGTACGATCAAGCTATCAGTGCTGCTCAAAGCAGCCACTGCAGGCTTTCACTCTGCAGCGATGTTTGCTCTACTGGAGTGTGATACGAGCCAGGTGAGTCCCAATAACTTGCTGTTCTATAAGAATTGTTGTTGCAATGCTTGCCCGTGGTATATGTGTAACATGGGTGGCAGGAAGTGGCATGCTCGGGTGGCGCGGGCTGGGTGGTGGCGCTGTGCTGGACGGCGGGCTGCGCCGCGCTGTGCGCTGCGCCACTGTTGCTGCACGCCGAGGTGGCTGCCACGCGCACGCGTGCACCCTCTGTCGGACTACTGTGCGGTACGTGTAGGTCAGACAGTCCGGTATACAGGAGGGCTAGACGTGGCACTATACTCACGTGAACTGGTTGCAGGCGTTTGCACACTATGCTGGCTGACAGCTCGACTATGGGGCGGTGCGCCGCTGCAGTTGGGCACGGCCGCCAACGCCGTGTGTGCTGCAGGCCAAGGGTTACTAGCCGCACTCTCGCTTGCACTTGCGCTCGCTCTCAGAGGTAGAGCACGAGAGCACGAGCACAAGCCGAGACACGAACACGCGCGCTCGAGAGCACGAGTAGTGCGGCACACGCTAGTGCTGCTGCTCACTACGGGTGCCTCGCAAGCGGCCGGCGTGGCGTACGTGCAGCCCGCGGCGAGCAGCGCGACGCGCGCCGTGCTGCTAGCTGTGACCGCGCTGTTTAATGTGAGGCGCAACTACCAACACATTAATTCTTATTTCTTTTCTTATTATTTTTTCTTTTATTATCATACACCCCGACTACATCTCCCACTGCTTGCTTAGGGTATAGCGATGCTGCTGTGCTACGTGATCATGGACGCGGAGTGTCTGCAGGCAGCGCGGCGCCTGCTCGCGCTCTCCTCACACAGCGAGTGGCAGCCCACACTGGGGGGAAACGCTGAACATACTCGTGAGTGAGATGCTTCTGCCACATAATATATTGCTGCGATTTCGAGCAGACCTCGGGATTTAAGTGAGTTTAAAGTTTTCAAATGTTTCTCAGAGGAATGTATTTTTAAATAGTTATGAATGCAATTATTTTCAAATTCAGAAGATATATCGAATGGTATTTTTTAAGTTATTTTATCTTTTCTCATTATTGGTACAATTATGATTTGCCCTTTCAGCTTAATTAAAAATTAAATTTAACTATCTTTTTTACATTGAAAAGTCACAAGTAAACAAATGTGAAACTATGCAGTCAGTTATAGTTTTTAAAAGCATATCTAACGACTTCGACACTTAATACTATCAATTGTTTTGTCTTTTGTTCCGATCATTAAATATAGCAAAGATAACCCTATTGTCTGGACATTAGATCAATCCTCTCATTTCTCTAGCCAATCATTATTTCTCAGGAATGTTTAGTACTAACTTGTAAGCTGTTGTCTTCTCATTGTTGTAGTGTACATAAAGCAAGGTCGTGAGGTGGAGTGCTCCTCGTCTCACGTGTCTCCCGCTAACACCTACTGGCAAGCGCCGTCGTTAGAGAGCCCGAACACCATGTACAGGTGAGGACTGAGGTACAATCTCACTCGTATTCAGTCGCGATGTACAGTTTAGTGGTTCAGCTACGTGTACATCACTCTGACATGTTCGGTTGTTGTGCAGGCGCCAGTCGCGTGGCGCGTGCGTGGCGGATATAGTGCGCTGCGTGCCCCATGAGCAAGCGCTCACGTCACCGCGCACGCTCTGCGACCTCATACCCACAGGTATGAGCTTTCGGTTCCGTACCAACTTTAAAATCTCTGACAGCTCGTGTCTAGTTTTTTTTTTTTGTGTAATCGTCTTTTATAACTGATGGCATTATTTTAGAAGACGGTGCAGGTGTGTCGCGCATGTGTGTGGAGCTACGATTATTGCCGCCTCACGACACAGACACACGCGTGCGCTTCTGTGGGAACAACACCGATACTCCCAAGGTAAACCTATTGTGCAGTGTTATGATAGAAGCGATTTCATAATAAATATCAAATTTGTATTCTAATATTATCTTCTCTCTCCAGGAAACCTGCACGCTCTGCATCAAGTCCACCCCGGACGTGTCGGCGCGTCCTCATAAGAGTTGTCTCAAGAAGCGCGCGTCGCAGTTGTCGTGCAGCAGCTCGCTGCCGTCCATCCACCGCGAGTGCAGCGCCGAGCACAACCACTCACACATACAACTAGTCAACACACACGACACAGCAACTACTCACAGCACATACACACACACTGACAAAGTCTTGCACAAGATATCACATGACTTGGACTTCCTACTCAACAGGACGCCGAGCCGAGCCACCGACCACTGCTCACAGCGAATACAAGAAGCGCCCACTTAGTAGAGCTCCTGCGCGATCACTGTTCTAGTGTATGTAGGTCTAGCGCCAAGGAACCAGGGATGTGATATGTCAAGCTGAGAGGTAATAAATGTACCAATATATTGTACTTGAGATTGTTTAGATGTACAATATACATATATACTTATAACTTAGGATAGGACTTTATAATTGTGTAATGTATTTTTGTAATAACAACGAACAAATTTGTACATAGCTACTTTAAGAGTTGTAAATAAATGCGAGTTATGAAATAATTTAATTTATGAAAAACATAATGGAAAGGTATTATATTTTTGTAAGTTTCAAAATTAATGTTGTTTTATTAAAACATTATTTTATAACAAAGTACATAATAATTCAATGATCCCTAGGTATGTGCCGGTAGATTCTGCTTTGCCGCAACATGCGTAGGGTGAGGGGCCAGACTAAGAGAGATACAATCAGCAGGGCAGCTTTGTGGCGAGCTGGTGGGCAGTGGCGAACCCACGGAACTGATCTCCAGGGAGAATTCTTGTTCCATCTCTGGTTTGCCTTTATTGGCCGGTTGGAGTGAAAACTGACGGGGACAAGAGTAATTGATGTAATTGGTTGGCTTGAGTGGAGATTCGCAAGAGCAAACGTGCTCGAAGTAAGGCAGTTAACCCAGTAAGGTGCTGGTAGGGATCTTGACCGTATACCTCTCCACTCCTCAAGCACCTCAGGATATGTTGCCCCCTTGGCGCTACGTCACTAAAGTCATATCGACCTTTTATGGGGGCCCATTAACTGAGTGTGTAAGTCACCCCCTGCCATTTTATAGCCGTTTATTTCAATAGTAGGTGAATTCGGTCTGGCTCGGCCGCATTTGGCCATTTCGACCCCGATTTTTGCCGGGTTCTCGTTTGCTGCCTAGAAAATTGCTCGTTCTTTATTTTCGTTGTGTGCTCATTTTTCTTCCATCGAACCTAAATTTTAAGGACCGAGGAAGTATCATTAAGGCTATATTTATGGATCAACTGTTGTTCTAAAATTTTACTGGAAAAAAATACAATGTTCTTATAATACCACGTCCATTGAACCATTGCAATACTTATTGAAGAGTGGGATTTAAGAGCTTTTGTTTTGCAGCTTTGCAAAGTGATCCTGAACTTTTGTTTATTCAGAAAAAAAATATACACATATAATGTAGTACCGTATTTCTTGTCATAATTTATCTTAGGCGACGCGGAAACGTTATGAGCAATTGCGCGACATGTGAGCGAAACACAATTACTAATCTTTACTTTCTCAGCTGCTGAAAGCGACCTTTAGAATTTCATGTATTTCTGCGAAAAATAAAGTTGAAATAATAAAGAAACATAGTTATTTATAGGAATATCGATATGGAAGACCTGCAACACGGAACACTTTATTGATAAATGGTAGAGTTATTAATTTCCATGTTATCTGCAAAACTTCGACGTCTTGTGATTTATCCCTATCGTGTGAAATTGAAAATGTATATAAGGTAGGAAACAACTCTGCTTGTTAGTTTCAGAGGTGAATTGATAGTTTGATGATAAAACAGAAGCGTAGTAGTATCAATCAGAAACATGCATTACTAATTGATGCTAACAGTGGTCATAAGTACGTGAATCAGAAGCAACATACTACATTAGAGACTGCTTACGAGATTACCCTGAGAGGAAGCAATAACTCACATAGCTACATTCAAATTACAGCCTCACTCTGCACTTGACACAGCAATGTGAACTGTTGCCAAGTTCAACAACTCATCTATTTTTCTGTTAGAACCGCGAACGATCGCAGCAACATTTGCAAACATTATATGAGCTATTTAATTAATATATATATTTTTTATTTACAATCTTTAAAACCGTCGCTCCCTAGTTTCATTCAGTGCAATGATTATATTCATACAATATGCGGAACCAAGGAAGAGGCCGCGCTGAAAAACTGCTTTACTAATTAAAATACAATAAGAATGTGGAGCGAGACGAGTGATGAGTGTGAGGTCGGGTTAAAAAGACTATTAAAATAGCTTCTCTGTTTTGTTTTGTTACAAATATTAATTCTAATAACTATTTTTTGCGTAAATAAAATAAAAATATTCTACCACCATCATGCAAGCGGCATTCCAGGTAAAAACAATTTAAATAAGAGTAAGGACTCTAAAAGGGTCCACATTCAATGTACAGTGAAAATTAAAGCTTGAAATCACTGCAGGTTTCCAGTTTCCATCCATTTCCCCCAGCGTACCTACTCTAACCGGAATGTCGAACTCAACTAACGATAGCCGGTCTCATTTGCATTCATTGTTCTTATCGTCACAGTTGACGTATCATGTTTATCTTTAACAATACATACTTGCACATCCGTAAGCCATGTATCGAATGAAAAGATACGAAAAAACGACCCTGCCATAAGTACATATTATGACTAGGGAATTCTAACTAAATACCCGTTACTTTTTTCGTTTATTTTGTTATTTTGTACAAAAGAATATTCATCAAGCAAAGACTAATGGCTTGTAACCCTTTCAGCGTTCACTGGGACTTTGCAAAAGGACCCCTTTAACTGATAGTGTAGTTATGGCGGCACTTGGAAAAAGCCAAGGGAAATTCGAAATCACCCTGTGTGAAAACTTTAGGAATTTCCCCGAAACTATGTGCAATCTTAACTTGTAGGGCAGCATGGTAGTACGACGTGAAATGTTAGTGTTCGGTTAACATCTAAAAGATTTTCACACTGTTGTGTATACATCGGTTTACCTCTGTTCTTTTTATTTTAGTTTTACATAGTTCTGTGAGTCCAGTATTAAAATATGTCGATTCCGGAAAGTATTGTTTATCGGGCATGGTTTTATTTTTATGTACCAAACAATTTCTTGAAATATGGAAGAAAAGTTGGTAAATATTAACTTTCTGCCGGATCACTGAGACACTGTTTGACCTCATTGTCAAGTTTAATAATGAAACATCCATTCTATTATATAGTAGACGAACACTAATGTGATAGACCCACACTAGTATTCGTCTGGCAATGTTCCAGTCAGTGGGTGCCTTGGAAAATTTAAAACTGAACTTCTGACTAGGGCATACAATTCGAGTGTTCAATATTCGTTTAATTCGAGATCCACCCTCTTTTAATATTCGAATATCACACGCATAAGTATTCGAAGTTTTCGAGTTTTTCGAATATTAATTTTTTTTGTGACTAAACGTAACGTAAATTAAAATTCATGATAGATAAGCTTAGTGAACAGAGAGATACCATTAGTGGCCAACTTATTGATGAGCTGTCTAGGCGAATACAAGAACGACGCAATGCGAATTTGGTGAGCACTTTGAAATACTTGCATAACCCGAATAATTTCAACCAAGAAACTAAATCTGATGGATCTCTTACTTTCCTAAATTCATCAAATCAGGCCGTTCTTGAGATAATTTTAAACATTAACAAGACCTTCTATAGTGAAAATGTCAACAATGCTAACGTGAGTGATGAGGAAGATAACATTACGTTGATAAACTTAAGGCAAAATTGCAGCATTAAAGAACAGTTGCAAGAAAAAGTACTTGAGTCTTTACGTAATACTGCTACAAAATTGAGACTTAGAGACTACATTGAAGGTGGAGGTGGCACAATTTGATAGAGCTGGACCCAGAGCAATTCAATTGTCGCAAGCGTACCAATTTCTTTTATCTGTACCAACGACAAGCGTGGAATCTGATCGCGTATTTTCAGCCAATATATCTTTTTGTGGCCATTTAAGATGTTCTTTTAATGACGACACCTTGGATGCATTGAGTTTCTTGAGATTTTACTATTTGAATTAAAAATAGCAGAATCGTATCCTTAATTTTATTATCAAATAGCCCTATAGCCCTTCCGTCCGCGGCACGACCGAGAATAGACGTGTTTTGCTCCGTATTATAAATTAATATTTCTTTTTTTTTTATATTCATTAAAAATACAAAGTATACACTGTCCAGCTTACTCCTATGGTGTACTCCATATAACGTCGCGGCCATATTTAAAAGTGAAAGAGAAGAGAGATCCCGCAAGAATCAGTGGCAGCGCCTGGAATATCACACCACAGGATCTGTGTACCAGGAAACTAGCAGCACGCAGAGCTGCATCGAAGTGGATACATAACCAATTGGGTGAGAGCAGGACAAACATAATTCACTACCATCACAAGTACCAGGACCACATAAAGTCAAGTATAACCTCAGCTACAATCCTGTACGCTTGAGACGACCAATTTCGCTTAATAACTCACGGTTAGAATAGCAGAGTGCCGTAACCAGGGATCTCAACCTCAAAGTGCACAACAAGTCTCGAGTTCGAATCCGGCGAAATTCTAAAACCACTTTTTGTGGTATTATTAGTATACCGCAATGTCAATTAACCCTACTTCATCGCTTGCAAACTCCCCAGTCGCACAAAGTGGCTCCGAACCAAATTTACAATCTCTTAAAACGACAGAATTTACACCAACGTTTGTAACAAATAGATTCAAGCGTAAATATGAGCAAGGAGATGATATAGCAAATGTTATAAAGGAGTTCCAAGCCATGTTTTCATCTTTTGAACACAACCAGGAACAGAAATACAATGCTCTTTTGGAAACTGTGAATGAAATAAAACATCAAAGCTTGGATATTAAAGAATCGATGCAACATATTTCAAAACAATATGAGGATCTGAGGGTGGATTTCGATAAACTACAGACGGATTGTAAGGGGAAGTTAGCATATATCCAAAACCTTGAGGCAAGAATCGACCAATTAGAAAGAAATAACAGATCAACTTGCATAGAATTACGAAATATTCCCCTTAAAAAGACCGAAACCAAGGATGAGTTATACAACACAATCATGGACCTCGGCAGAACCCTGTCGCAGCCTCTTCAAAAGGCGGATATCCGTGATATCTACCGGTACAAAACAAAAACTTCCGTAGAAAAACCAGTTGTTGTGGAGTTCACATCGGTATTGACAAAAGAAAATATACTGCAATCTGTTAGGACATACAACAGACTAAACAAAGACTGCAAGTTATCCACAACTACTCTACAACTGTCAGGTCAACATAAACCGATCTATATCTCGGAGAACCTCACCTTTAAAGCGAGACGACTATACTCCATTGCTCGAAGTTTTGCAAAAGCAAATAAGTATTCGTTTTGCTGGACTGCTAATGGCCGAATATATATCCGGAAACAAGAGGGCACCCTCGCAACCCGTATAGATACTGAGACTGATCTACAAAAAATGCAGGAACATATTTGACTAAGTATTTTATTCTCATACCGTTTTAGCATGTTAATCTTAAGTTACTTACTATTCTACCTCATTTGGTTGTTAAACCTTGTTTTATATATCTTTATTAGTGTTATAATTATCACAAACATTAGGCAGAATTGTTTTTATAATACGCACTTCAGACAAACACACCCCAAACATATTGCACAAAGTCAAGCACACTACACTTACCGTTACAAAACAATTACAACAACCAACTCATGCCAACTGTCACGCCCACACACACCATATTTACGTTATACACATAACTACAAAACTTACCACAAGCCTATAATCTCAGCCGCTACTACAAGTACAGATTGCCACTATTCCACTAATTTTGAAAGATACCCTAGCGAAGTGAGTCACTACTTGAGACTTAAAGACAATGATTAATACGGATGAAATCGCTCGAAACCTCGAATCTTTTGAAGTCTCGGATTTCCTAGTATGTTCTCCTGAACAGTGTTCAAAATTTATTTACAAAGGCTCTAAATCTATAAGTATATTGCACGTCAACGTACGTAGTGTTAATCGTAATTTCGATGCTCTTACTGTCCTACTGCAAAGAATTGATACTCAATGTGATCTAATAGTATTGACAGAATGTTGGCTGAGCAAAGTGACTAATGAATGTCCACATCTTGAGGACTATACTCCCTTTAAAAGTAGTCATAAAAATCAAAATGACGGTGTTATAATTTATGCTCGGCTTAACTTTGACTGGGCTATCAGTGAGGTGGATCTAACTGATGCAAACTGTCTGGTTGCCAAGTTTGGCACAGAGTTTGCACTGGTTGGAATCTATCGCTCCCCATCCACACACAGTACGGCACCGTTCGTGGCAAGTCTTGACGATCTTCTCACATCATTGTCACCACTAAATACAGTCGCCATAGTCGGCGATATTAACATTAATATCACTCCAACCAGCACCGATCCAAATTGTGAAGACTATCTAAACACTCTAGCTTCTCATGGTCTACTACCTGCGCATCTTCTCCCAACACGCTTAGTAAACTGCCTAGATCATGTAATGTTAAAGACCACTAAAAAAACCAAGACCATCGTCTTCGACTCTCCCTTTACTGATCACATTCCACTTCTTTTTAACATTGAACTTACCCATAGGAATACTAAATTCAAACATTCTACGGAACGTACAAACATTTCAGAAGCAGTAAAGGACATTGAAGCATTTCAGTTTTCTGAAGTTTTTGACAGCTATGATCCCAATATAGCCTCAAAAATTTTCGTAGACGCATTGACGGCTGTTATAAATAAACATACTAAAGTAGTAAAAGTACCCGGCAAAAAAAGAATGATTAAACCGTGGATCACACCCGGTCTCTTAAAATGCATTAAACATCGTGATAAACTACATAAAATATCTAAGAGATCACCAGATGACGATACCTCAAAAATTATCTACATCCGCTACCGTAACTTTTGCAATAACCTTTTAAGAAAGTTAAAACGCAATTACAACCAGTCCGAACTTGAAAAACACCGCAAAAATCCTAAAGCAACATGGAATATAATTAAAGAACTAGCAAACATGCAGAAAACGTCCCAACCAGCATTAGATCTCCTAAATATCACAAGTAATCCCACCACATCTATCAACAAGGTCAACAGCTATTTTGCAAATATCGGCAACGAACTAGCATCAAAAATTATTCCACCGCTAAATCCAACTTACCCAGCCTTTAAAACACATAGTTGCAACTCCCCTCTTAACTCGATGGCCCTATTACCAGTTGACGAAGCTGAACTAATCTCTATTATAATGAGCCTTCGCAATGACAGTGCTACTGGTGTTGACAAAATACCTACTGTGTTTATAAAAGCTGCTAAAACATTTCTTATTGCCCCACTGAAGCACATAATGAATCTCTGTCTAAACAAAGGCGTATTTCCCGTAGAGTTCAAAAGAGCACTGGTACACCCGATCCATAAGGGAGGTGACAGAAGCAGTGTCACTAATTACAGACCCATATCCGTTCTTACTTCATTATCCAAAATCTTTGAAAAAGTCTTAAATTCTCGTCTGACTAACTACCTGGAAAAGAATAATATACTTGCACAAAACCAATACGGGTTCAGGAAACATAAATGTACTGAAGATGCAGTTCTGGATCTCACCAATAACATAATTAATGCCCTTGATAATAAAACCAAAACAATAGGCATATTTCTAGACCTGTCCAAAGCATTTGACACTGTCTCTGTCACAATCCTCCTTAAGAAAATGGAACGCATGGGAATCAGGGGCGTGGCACTGAACATATTTAAAGACTACCTTACAGGACGAAGCCAATGTGTGAAAATACAAACCTCTCAAAGTGATTACATTGACCTCAGTGGCTTCGGGGTGCCCCAGGGTAGTGTACTCGGTCCCACACTCTTTCTTATTTACGCAAATGAACTTTGTCTACTCAACATAAATAATTGTAAAATAATTGCCTATGCGGACGACACCGCTGTACTTGTATTTAGCAAAACCTGGGCAGATGCTCGCATTGATGCAGAGAATGCTCTCAGAATTATTCTTACGTGGTTGAATGCTAACTTGCTCACTCTGAATGCCGCTAAAACTAATTATCTTGCTTTCTCACCATCCACTCAATCCCAACCCACAAGTGATTTGCTCTCCCTTAGGGCTCATAGTTGTCTTAACACAAACACACAGACCTGCAATTGCCAATGCATAGAGAGGGCAAGTAATGTCAAGTACCTTGGTGTGTTCCTTGACTCCACCTTGAATTGGCACACGCATTTAAAGGTATTGACAGGGCGTGTCCGCAAACTCATATTTACCTTCAAAAGACTTCGATCGACTTTGCGGAGTGGTTCGCTTACAGCTGTTTATTATGCTCTGGCACAGTCCCTTCTTACGTACTGTATTTCGGCGTGGGGTGGTGCATATGCCACAGCGTTTCTAAAAGTTGAAAGAGCGCAGCGAGCTGTCTTAAAAGTTATATACAAGAAACCACGCATGTACCCTACATCTTTGTTACATAGCGAGTGTAAACTTCTATCTGTGAGACAGCTCTTTGTCTTTCAATCAATTCTGCGCCAACACTCTTCTCTTGCGTATATCCCAGGACTCATGAGTGGGAAACGACGCAAGAGCCATGTATGTCCCACCGTACGCCATAGGACCACTCTTGCTAGTCGACATTTCTATGTTCTCGGTCCTCGTCTTTATAACAAAGCGAACAAACAACTCAACATTTACGAGCACTCGTTCTCAAAGTGCAAACTACTGTTGCGTGATTGGCTGTTGAAACTCTCATATGGTGATACTGAAAGCCTTCTTGTACAACCGATATAGTTCTACAGTGAAATCTGTACACTCACCAGCAATCACACACACACACACACACACGCACACACACACACACACGCACACACACACACACACACACACACACACACGCACGCACGCACGCACGCACGCACACACACACATCACACATCATACATCGCACAACACATATACACACATAACACGCCTACACAGTACATCCACACTTACAGTTACTTTCTTTTAATTATCAACTTGTTCCTATGTTTGCATGTATTCCTTATTACATAATTGGCTATTTCCAACAAATATCGGCATGCATGTAAGTACTGCCAATACGCTGTCTCATTGCAAACGGAAGGCCCTGTCTCCTGTGATACAGTTTTCTATAACTAGTACAGGAAACAGGTGATCTTTTCCACTAAAGATAACTGCTACTTTGTATTGCATAGTCTTTGCATCAATATCTGGTGGAAAAATATAATTTGTAACACTGTTTTTGGATGAATAAATTATTATTATTATTATTATCAAGATGGACCCCCATCTTGATAATAATAATAATAATAATTTGGTCTCTCTCTATTTCATCATTGTTGTGGTTAGTACTAGAAAATTTGAATTTAAGTGCGTCATCGCATCGTTTTGATCTCAAATATATTTCAGTGGAAACTATTCTATGTCAGTCAGTAATAAATAGTGTAGTTGTAATATTTTAATGGTAGTAGTATAAGATAAATTATTCCTTTCGATTTTTGTCAAGATTGTTTAAATACAATAACAAATTTTAACATAATGTTAAGTTTAATGATTAAATTATGATTGTAGATTTTGAGTGAAGAGTATTTTTTGAGTCATAATAAGATGTAGACTATGTTAACTGTTTCATATTCCTAATAAAGTTATCTTAAAAAACAAAAGGAGATTATTATTTACAAATAAATAGCAAATTATTCGAAAAACTCCTTTTACTCGAATAACTCGAACAGTGTCACGCAAGGTATTCATAAAACTCGAATACCAAAATCGGGCGAATATTGAACGCCTTACTTCTGACTAAGTTCGGCAATACGCAATAGTAATAGTACGTAGAAATACTAAATTAATGTGATTAACTAAATTGAAAGTAGTGACGACATGCACCGAAATTAGAACTTATATCTTTGTTACTTAGAGGGCACGTATGACAATTAAAAAATGTTTTATTAAAAGACATCTTCCTTTTTGAATAATATTTTATTGAAGGACACATTTTGTTAGGTAGTTTTGTTTTAAGTGATCTCAAGACAAATGAAGTCTTTGTTACAATTTTCCCCAGGGTACGATTTTACTAATTTCAAAGGCTTTGTGATTATTTTTGAAAGCTACTGAAAGTATTCACGCAGACGCTAAACTGAAGTTTTAAAGATTTCTCAAAGCATCGTTTAGAACAGTTTTAACTAACGATGAGCAATCTAGAAGTTCATGAAGTCGTTGGTCTATCGTATATTTTTTCTAGTCATTGGACTATCGTCAATCTCATATTTGCCCTGATGTTCGTAACTTAGATTTGTAAAATACTTTGTGATTATTTTTTCAAAGGCTTTGTGATTATTTTTGAAAGCTACTGAAAGTATTCACGCAGACGCTGAAACTGAAGTTTTAAAGATTTCTCAAAGCATCGTTTAGAACAGTTTTAACTAACGATGAGCAATCTAGAAGTTCATGAAGTCGTTGGTCTATCGTATATTTTTTCTAGTCATTGGACTATCGTCAATCTCATATTTGCCCTAATGTTCGTAACTTAGTTTCATAATACAAATAAAAACATAATAATGTATGAAAAGAATCGATCTTACTACTTTTTGCGGTAGAAGAATTGCGCCGTGAGACTTGTGTTTTTTACCCGACTGCCGAAGGAGGGTAATGTGTTTATCAGTCTATGTATGTATGTATGTATGTATGTATGTATGTATGTATGTATGTATGTATGTATGTATGTTTGTTCCTATGTGGCGTTCCAGAGACCAAACGCGTTGGCCGATTTTGATGATTCATACGTCAATCGATTCGTCTTAACCCTGCGAGTGTCATAGGCTACGTTAAAATTGGATAATAGAAAAATGGCGGATTTTGGGCGCCATATTGTGGGGGTCCAAATTTTTATTTCTTCCAAACTTATCGTGTGGGGTATCAAAATAAAGGGTTTTAAGAGGTGATTTCAAAAATATAAAACACTTATATGTTTAAATGTATCTAATTCGAAAAAAACTTAACTAAAAAGTTATAAATAAAAAAAGTTAAATCAAAAATTCAAAAAACCCGACTGCTTCAAAAGCGAACTAAAAAGACGTAAACAAGGAAAAAATCATGCTGTGCAGGCGGAGGATACACCAGATTTTGGTCAGCCAGCCCGCGAATATGTATCCTCCGACTGCACAGCATGATTTTTTCCTTGTTTACGTCTTTTTTTGTTATGTTATGTGTTTGATGGGATATTGCTTTTCTAACATGTTTTCCTCCGACAGTGGGCCTAATGGAACCTTCCACTTATATGATAGAGACATAATGTATTTTATTCATGGACAGTAACAGTAAAGAATAATCAGAATTAACTTGTTAGTAAGTACCACCAAAAATATAACTACATATAAGTACATTACGAAGAACAAAGAAACCATTTTTACAAGCGTTTTATTAGCTTCACCTATATGTATGTTTGTAACCGACTTCTTTGGGCGCGATTTTGATCCACTTTAAACGGCCAGATTACGTTCAAACTTTGTAGATTTATCGAGGACCGATGACAATACACTAATTTGAAAAAAAAAAAAATGTTGTTCAAAATTAGTTGCCGAAAAAACAGCTATTATATACTAGGAAGGTACTGCACAAGCGCCCCTGGTAGAATAAATGTACATAATATTTCTAGACATAGATATATCACCATCCATGTTAATTTAACATGGATATATATATATATACAGTCTTGTAGTTTTCGTTTTTTTTAATTGTTTATTTTCTGTGCTCTATGAATAAATATTATTTTTTTGTCATGTAAAATAAGTTAGGCAAAAAGTAAAATAACCACGATTATGAGAAAACAAAATATTCTTGATAAGAACTCGGTATTCAGAAAGAGAAGTTCTGCTACAAACCTCCATCTGATGAACGTACAAAAAACAATTAACTGTGCAATTAACGCTTAATTAACTTGGTAAGAACTCTACTCAATCCCTGCGTGAAACAGTTTGCACATAACAATTACACTGTACTGTATATTATTCTCACACTTAAACACTTTTTGCATCGTTCCGACAGTTTTATGATGAGCGGAACATGTAGGCTTTGGCAACGGACGGGAGTCTGCTGGAGCCACTCCAAGAATCGCAAACTTTATGTGTTCTGTGAGGGGTCCCTCTGACCCACATAAACAGAAACGAATAAAATAGATTTGATATTTATAAACGATGTGCAACAGAGGTATTTTTGGTTATTGAAAGGGTTCGGGACTTCGGGTCTATACATTTGTGTGTTTTCTGAAACCTTATAAAATGTTTGTTTTCCTTCGTAGTATAAAAGGCAATACTACGAGAGTGCTTCTGCCAACGGCTTTATTTAAATTCCTTTTGTGAGATTTCATCACAGATACGAGTAAAGTATGACAGGCCCTAATGAATAATTCAACAGACTGCCTGATCCGAACAATGGAATTTGTCAATTCTAGTATTTATTTTAGACAATAGAAGTTCATTATTTGAATATAAAGGCTTTTGTGGCATCAATTTGTCCACCCGAACGCGTCGAGTGATAAAATACGAAATTAGAGATAAAACCTTTTTTACTCCGACATTTGAATATTAAATTGTGACGCGCTGATTTAGATGAAAGCCGTTGAAGTTTTATTTTCTATCTAAAAATAGCGATTGACAATCTGTATTTGATGTTCATTAACGAAGTGTCACGTTTTATTCCGGTAGAAATAATCACAGAAAGACAGAAGTCCATGGCACCTAATCGGTCTAATTTATCATCCATTTCCATCACTAATAAATTGTAATTTAATTAGTCACTATAGTGATGTTGATCAATGGCTCTACTGCGATGTTCTAGTCAGTTATGTACGATAAAATCAGACGACTTTTATTCGAAAGTGGCGTTAAAAGTACGACAATTACATTTTTTATTGCGGACCCAAATCAGATAACTACCACTTACTCGGAATGATTGTTAATAATCGGTAGCCTAACACTTAAAAAACGTCTTTCACAAATTCTAAATATTCTTTTAACCGCAAATGCGCCCAAAGAAATAAATCCCTAACTGTGTACTCTATGAAATAGTCATAATAAAATATTATCTTCCATGTTGCAGCAATATGAGGCTGTAGGACTACCTTGGAACTTGTTGAGAAATACTGATATATAATCATTCGTTTGTGCACTTACTTTTTACCGTGTTGTAACATGATAAGTGCATTTTATTACAGCTTAGAACCACCATCGTCATGGCTTTGGAGGCATTGGCTCATAGTTATAATCAGATAAAGTACAGATCTTTGTGAAGCAGCCCTCGTATGTGTGTGCTCACGGCTGACTGATCAAATTTTTTTAGTGATATCTATGTATTGAACTCGCTTTATGTCGCTAGTGGTCTGCGAAAATCCACTTAATGGAATTTGTGCCAATGCACGCCATGTTCACCAAGTGAACGAATAACTAATCGGCTAGTGACTGGGCTCCAGATAACACTTGAAATTATATATGAATAGGTTCAGCAAATTCAATTTATGCAGGCAGCAGGCTTTAGTTCAGGTGTGGACGTTTTTTCGTTTCATAATTCTAAAAAACATTTTTATTCAATTGCGAAAGTTGGTGTCATAAAAAGAAAATACAAAAACAGGAATACCAACATCTAAGATTAAAGTTATTTTTTACTTTAGTGTTTTTTTTTGGAAGTCGGTTGTATTTTTTTTGTAAAAATATTTTTTACTTTTCACTTTTTAGTTGTGGTTCATAATGTACAAGGTCTATAGTAAGTTACCTAAAATGCACATAATTATGCCAGAATAGATTACACGAATAACATAAACTTGAACCTAAACGGTGAAATGTATGTAACAGGGTGAACACACATCAGCGTACCCCTTTAGAGCGTACCTGCGTTATTTTATCCCGATAGCTTTTCCGTTGTTTATTAAAAATAATTCTGTTGTATATATCCGAAGGTCATCATCAGATCTTTACCAAATTTATCGAAATCGACAGCATTAAAAGCATTACTGAAATCTAGCAATGCTAATACCGTCAGATTACTGCTTTCCATGGCTGACCTTATATCATCCGTAATATTGAGAAGAGCTGTGGTGGTGCTGTGACCAGGACGGAAGCCGGACTGGAAGGGATTGAGGAGATTATTTTTTGATAGAAAAGTACTAATTTGGTCGTGGATTAAACGTTCCAGGACTTTGGACAGGAATGGTAGGTCGGATATTGGACGGTATTCTGAAAAGGATGTGGGATTGGACTTTTTTGGTAAGGGGATAATTTGAGCATCTTTCCATGAGCATGGAAAGACACCACTGGACGAAGAAAAGTTGAGGATGTGGCAGATGACAGGAAGGATTACGTCCAGCACAGGGAGTATCATTTTACGGCTGATACAGTCACTTCCTACTGCATTGGCAGTAATCGATAGTATGCTCTTCTTAACATCACATGCGGAGAATTGACTAAAAACAAATGGAGAATAACTGGGGCTCGGAAAAGATGAAAGATAATCCAATGTATTAAATTTTATTGTCCTATCGAAATGGGACGAAGCTGTAAAGTGTTTATTCATTGAATCGATGTCTAAATTTTTAGGTATTGACTCTTGTCGAGTTTTACCGATCCCCAATGATCTAAGAAAATTCCAAACTTTGGATGCGTCCCCATTTAGGACAGAGTTATGAATGTGTTGGCGATTAGCATTCCTACACACCTTATTGCAGTGATTGCGAATGGAGGCATATTTTTCCCTATTGGCATCAGTAGGCCGTCGCTTAAATTTTGATTTCGCCGCCGCTTTTTTGTTCATCAACTTCTTAATGTCATCTGTCAACCACGGCGCGGGCAAATGTCTGACTTTAACTGCTCGTACTGGTGCGTGAACATCGTAAAGCTCGACAAGTCTATCAGTGAAAAAACTTACTTGCTCGTCGACTGACGTAGACGCAAACAGGGGAGACCAATCTATGTTGACGGCATCCTCACAAAGGCTGTCAACGTTCATACCACCAAAATTGCGCTGCATAAGAATTTTGGGTTTAGCCTTAGGTGGGCGAATTTTGTATGAGAGATAAATCAGATCATGATAAGAAAAGGCATCGGCTGAGCATTGGCCATGCTTAGCGACGCGATCAGGCGAGGAAACAAAAATCAAATCAAGAAGTGAAGGAGTAGAGTTTGGAAAATGGTGAGTAGCACTAAGCGGAAGAATGGAAAGATTACTAGAATTTGAAATATTAGTCAAAGAAGAAGACCGATGATCTTTTTTCAGAAGACAAGTATTAAAATCACCCATGATTATGCTATGACTGTAAGAAGGGATCAGTATTTCCAAGAGATTTTCAAAAGACGAAAAGAAATTGATACGTAAAGAGGGACAGTAATAGACTCCAAGAAGTACTTTGGAATGATTTAGCTCTATTTCAAGAAAGAGGTGTTCACCAGCGTTTGATGGTGGTGGCTGCGCTGACACATTGACAATAGTGAAAGGAATATAAGCGCGGAGATAAATGGCAACACCCCCACCACCACCAACCGTTCGGTCGTTTCTTATTAGCACAAATCCGGGAAGAGAGTAACTAGTGGAAGGGAGACAAGGTTTAAGCCATGACTCTGAAATAAGAATAGCATGAATGTTTTTACAGTCAAAGCTTGCCAGCATATCGTGGAAATGAGCCGGAATACTCTGGGCGTTAATATGAATAGCATTAAAATTCTTAGGTACATCAGAAAACTGGGTTGTAAGACTGTCGGCAAGAGATGGCATACTCTGGAAACTGTCATCGTTACTGGTAAGAGAGTAAGAACTATCACTGTGACTGTTAAAATCGTCAGACATAAATAACAATAAATACTATAAAATTATAATACTATAATATATAAAATCCTATCCAAAATCCTATATAAAATAAAGTCCCAAACACCAAATATGTATCAAAGTCCACCTGCCGGTTACGTTATAAAAATACAAATTAAAAATTAAAATATTACAATATATGCAGTCCGGGTAACCAGAAAAATAAAAAAGGTACATTTAACGAGAAATAACAACAAAGAACTAAACGCCGACTGCCAGCGCATAACTACCTAAAACGGAACGCATTGGTATGATTGACTCGAATGCTGACACTGACAGTAGTGACAGTGACACTTGTCAAAACTATCATTGCGACATACGGTAGTATCTCTAAGTAGTCTGTGATTGCGACACTAGAACTAAACAATTCGATGAATGAAGGTAATCTAAATGTAAAAACAAAAACACAATATTACCCGGACATCGAACAAAACATCATATCAGAGTCACTTCTTTAAAGCTGCAGCTCGTTTCAACCTTGCGGTCTTCGCAGCAGCAGCAGCAATCACTGGCACAACCGCTTTTGGGTCACTCAGCTCGGGCTCACTTGGAATCAGCGGACTCGGCGCAATCCCGTCCAACTCAGCAAGGGACTCAACTCGGTGCCGTGTATCGCTGGGACCAAGGACATACACGGAGCCCGCCTTAGTCCAGCATTTGGTGACACCGCATCTTTCCCTCGCGGCCAAAAACACGTCGTGCCGCCCCTTCGTCAGGAACTCGGACAAAGTGACGCCTGAAGCCCTTAATTTAGTTTTCGAGAACCAAATCTTATCCCGTAAAGCAAGACTGCAAACCTTTAACAAGATGGGCCTCTTTTTATTGGCCACCGCTCGACCCATCCTGTGACAACGGCTGATGTCAGCAACAGTGAAACTGCTCAGCTGAAGCTTATCACGCACCACCTCAGTGACCAGCCTGGCAGTGTCCTCCTTTTGATCTTCACCAATTCCATGCAGAAGCAAAATCTTTCTTCGTCCCCGCATCTCTATCTGGTCGACACTTCGAGCTAGAAGTCCCACCTTCCGCTGAAGACTGTTGAGCGCCTGCGTGATAAATGTTCGGAACAAACCGAACTCCGTAGCCAGGCCTGAAGCTGTGATGGGTGACTGAGGGGTTTTCTGCAACTCTTCCTCAAAGACTGTCATTCTTGCGTGAAATATATCCTTCAGTTCACTCAGTGTGCTTGAAAGTGAAACCATGATGATGATGTGAAGTGATAGTAGTTTTTATTGTAAAAATAGTGAAGAGATAACGCTTCACCAGCAGGTACAAATAGTTAACTTTTACTATAAGGCATTAAACACTTGTAAATATAGTTTTAATTACTTAATATTGAATTCTAATATAAGAGCAAAAAAATTTTGTGTGTCTGTTACAACTACCCACAGTTTTTTAAACAATAGGTAGGTTAATAGAATATCAGTATCAATTCGTTAGGTATATCTCAATAGCGTTTTATTTCACTGCTAAATTCTCAATATGCCTTGAGTTGTTAGCTACACATTAGCGGCTAATGCATTCCACGTGATTTATGTTCAGTCAGATTCATTCCGTTAATTTGCATAATCATCGGTTCGGTGAGGCTCGATTGTTGAACGTTGTAATTATTGCTGTTGGATTGATACCGGAAACAATGTCATCAATCAGGTACTTCAATATAAACTTTGCTGATCCTCGAATAAAAGTCTATTGCTAACCAAGTCAAACCAAATTTATACTTTAACAAAATAAATGGTTTATAGGTTAATTTTGTGAATTAGCTTTGTTAACATCTGTTGGAGGCTCGTACTAGGTATGTAGGCATTCACATGTGATAATCACGTCGGATCTCTGTGATTAATGTTCGAGTTGTGTGTGTTTGAATGTTTACGAATTTCCCAGGGTTTGTGCTTCTGGTTGGAATGTTTCAGAGTTTAGTGGACCGAAAAACTGTATATGTGGCGTCGGATAACGTCAGAGTTCTTTTGAGATGGGCAAGACTTATTTACATATCTGAATCCCTATACGAAAGTTGTAATTTAAATTACATACCAAATGTATCTTTTCTTTTTTATCTATACTGCTGCAGTTCCAAGTAACCGGTTTCTCTTTATCTTATGTATGTTCACCTCAGTATCACGTACTACGCTGCAGTTTTGCCATCACTTGATCACGTAGACAAGCTCTCGTGACCGCATTATCTCATTATTTAGCTATTTTCCGATCTACATGGTATTTTACCATGTTCAGACTTTCAGAGAGATCCAATTTAAACAAAAAGATGCCGTGAAAATGTTTCACATTTCAGTGTTTATCACGTTTTTATTACATTTCCGTTTCAAACTTGTAAGTAAAGTAAAGTTGCTTTAAACTATATTAATACTCATTCCATTTTCAAGCAGATTGGCATAACTTCAGGAATAAAGTTCGCCGACAAATTGAAAATTTACTTTAACGATGTTTTTAATAACATGATTTGTGTATTTAATGATTTGCGTTGTTCGTTTCGTAAAAACTAAAATTCAATAATCTTTTTTTAGTACGTTGTTAAACAAAAGGTGTCAATATTAATAAAATTAACGCTATGCCTTGCCGTAAACGGCATATGAGTATTCTAATTAATAATTGGTAAAAATAATAAATTATTAAAAATTAATAAATAGAATGTCATTAGATTACAATTTGTCTTCCAGGTACTCATTAGCTGCATAGTAAGCTTTCGCGCCAAAAAAAAATATTGAGCCTTTTTGAAATCGTGTATGCTGTCAAGATCTCTTATTGTAATGGGTAACTTATTATACAGCTCGAGTATCATTCCTAAAAAGCTCTTTAAGTATATGTCTTGTGTGGAATAGCATATATCTATTGCGTCGTTTCGATCTCAGTGTTTGAGACAGATGCAAGTTTGATTTTGCGAATACTGCTGTCTCGTAGATGCACATACAAGTCAAAATAAGAAGTTTATATTCATTAAATAATGGCCTACAACTATCAGTCTTTATTAGCTGAAACACAGCACATACACATCTCTTTTCAGCTTTGAACGCAATGTTTTTCGGAAGTATTTTCCCAGTGCATTATTCCAAAACGTAACGTCGATAAGACATAATTTCTAATTTTTATCGAAGGTTCAATGAAATAATGAAAACAACGAAGTTTAAATGAAGGTCAAGATTTATACAAGAGCTTTTTTCTCAGTTTAACAAGAATTATAATTAATGCACTGATTTTCTGAAATGTAAGGAACTATTTACCTGCATTATTCATAGTAATGTTCCAGCTCGACTATGCATTTAAACTTGAGAAACTCTATTTGAATCTTAACAGCTTTCCTCATCAGGAGAAGCAAACGCTTGCGAAACTTCTTCCTAGAGCTAACGCTTCCTATGCGTAAAACGTAGGTTTGAAAAATGAAATTAATTTTAAATGAATAAGAAGTAAACGAAGCCGATAATAAGGGTATTTCTGTTGTCATGTAAAGGAGCGTATCTAATTAACAAAAGGCTAAGTAATAAATAAATTAAGGATAATTTATCGAAAATCTTCACATTAAATTGTGAAGTTAAATAATATAATGTTCTTATTTTCTTGTTCAGCTTATAATTCGCGCTTGGTCGGCTTACCAACAGTGATTATGTTCTAATTAGTTAAATTACTTTAAGAATAATTTATCGGAAATCTTTTCATTAAATTGTAAATAAAAAAATATAATGATCGTATTTTCTTGATTAGTTTATAATTTGCGGTTGGTAGGCTTCCCAACAGTGATTATGTTCTAATTAGTTAAATTACTGTTGCGAACGTTATTTTTTTTATAAATTATTGAAAGCTCTTTTCATTATTAAAATTAATATACTTCGTTGTTGGAGGTGGTCACACCGGTTCACTAATTAATCTCCTGGTCAGGCTGTTCATCGTAATTGGTAATAACACCGTGAATGGAACCACTAGAAGCTTCGTGCGCTTTCGTGTTTAATTATGTGAAGTTTGTTAATCTGCGTTGAGTCACCTATTGACGTCTGGCAGGAACTTTTATCCGAATGGCAATGTAGGTGGGATAATTCCATCAAGAGCCGACACATCCACCAATTCTTTCCATCCGTTCGCGTGCGGATGGCCAGCACGTGGCTGGAAGTGGATCACTGTGTTGCCCAATTTCTCACTGGACATGGTAACTTTAAAATTAAATTATTGTCTTTCAAGCTCGTTGCCTCTCCTTTATGTCAGTGTTCTACATCTGACTGCGAATATATATGTATAATCTGCACATCATATCTTATGGGAGTGTATTCTTTGGCAGAATGAACGTAATATCATGTTGAATAATGTACAGGCTGCATCAGGAGTTGTTTACTATACGGACCTTGTGGAAACCAGAACAAATTTCCGTGCGTTCAAGTGTTTTTGCCATACCTATTATTGTAATCAAATATAACAGCTCACAATGTTAGGACCCATTAATATGTATTAAGGCGGTACCCCGAGCAAAAGCCGCTTTTTGTGCTGTTTTTAGGAGCTATCTACTCGTTATTTGAAAAGAAATATCAATTAATAAAAATACATTAAATTTCTACAAAATATTGATTCTAATATGGTAAATTTCGTTTTTTTTTAAATATTGTATATATTTCACTAATCTCCTTACAAAAAAACATAAAAATGAGAAATAATGATTGATATTATGCATCTCCTCGTAAAGTATTCATTAATTATTTTTTGTACTAACACTAATGGATCGACAATTTAATAACGAACATTTTTGTAGAAACTTTTTTTTCAAAAGACCAAAATTCGATTTTATAAAGATTTTTTTTTGCCGCTAGACCAATAGGAATGCTCATATCTCATGCCGATTTTTTGGTCAGGGTACCGTCTTAATGATATTTTTTTATCCGTGGTGCTAGGCAACTGGGCTAATCCCAGTTGTAAACGACCCTTTGTGCCTATCGGCCTTGTTTGTTCTGTCTCCTGCTTGATATGGAGGGATGTGGAAATTTATATTTTTTCTACTCCTCCGTTATTCTTTTCTGATTAATTTCGTTGCGGGATCCAAGACAGTTAAATTCATTCTCCGGGACTTCGTCGAGCTTCATTGCCTCGGCGCTTTTCTGGTGGTCGCCACTGTTGATTCTGGCTTTCAGGAGTTGCAGTGGTTTGGGAATAGTGCGGTAGGATTGCCCAAAAAAAAAACTGCGTTGAGTACTGAATAGAATAGAATAGAATAGAATATAATAGAATAGAATAGAATAGAATAGAATAGAATAGAATAGAATAGAATAGAATAGAATAGAATAGAATAGAATAGAATAGAATAGAATAGAATAGAATAGAATAGAATAGAATAGAATAGAATAGAATAGAATAGAATAGAATAGAATAGAATAGAATAGAATAGAATAGAATAGAATAGAATAGAATAGAATAGAATAGAATAGAATAGAATAGAATAGAATAGAATAGAATAGAATAGAATAGAATAGAATAGAATAGAATAGAATAGAATAGAATAGAATAGAATAGAATAGAATAGAATAGAATAGAATAGAATAGAATAGAATAGAATAGAATAGAATAGAATAGAATAGAATAGAATAGAATAGAATAGAATAGAATAGAATAGAATAGAATAGAATAGAATAGAATAGAATAGAATAGAATAGAATAGAATAGAATAGAATAGAATAGAATAGAATAGAATAGAATAGAATAGAATAGAATAGAATAGAATAGAATAGAATAGAATAGAATAGAATAGAATAGAATAGAATAGAATAGAATAGAATAGAATAGAATAGAATAGAATAGAATAGAATAGAATAGAATAGAATAGAATAGAATAGAATAGAATAGAATAGAATAGAATAGAATAGAATAGAATAGAATAGAATAGAATAGAATAGAATAGAATAGAATAGAATAGAATAGAATAGAATAGAATAGAATAGAATAGAATAGAATAGAATAGAATAGAATATAATATAATAGAATAGAATAGAATAGAATAGAATAGAATAGAATAGAATAGAATAGAATAGAATAGAATAGAATAGAATAGAATAGAATAGAATAGAATAGAATAGAATAGAATAGAATAGAATAGAATAGAATAGAATAGAATAGAATAGAATAGAATAGAATAGAATAGAATAGAATAGAATAGAATAGAATAGAATAGAATAGAATAGAATAGACTAGAATAGAATAGAATAGAATAGAATAGAATAGAATAGAATAGAATAGAATAGAATAGAATAGAATAGAATAGAATAGAATAGAATAGAATAGAATAGAATAGAATAGAATAGAATAGAATAGAATAGAATAGAATAGAATAGAATAGAATAGAATAGAATAGAATAGAATAGAATAGAATAGAATAGAATATAATAGAATAGAATTTGTATGTTTTACATGAATAAACGAAAATATTGTTATGTTTGGATTAATTAAGATGTTGACGCGGCTGATATAAGATTTAACTGAGAAACGGGTCTAATATTAAATCTTGAAGCAAGTTTTAATGAGATTAATTAATTTTCAGTAGAAAAATTTCGCCCGGCATCAATAAATCATGAATAAATCTATACTAATAATTATAAATTCAATAATGTCTGCCTCTCAGAATGGATGTAGGAATGGGTCCCGTGGCACTAAGGAGCTACTTCTCATTGACATGAACATAAGCCAGCAGGTTTGTCGATTCCGCAAGGATCTGTCGACGTGCTGGATAGACTACAAGAAGGCCTACGACTCTGTGCCGCATACATGGCTCATGAGGATGCTGGAGATGTACAAAGTAGATGTTACTCTACGCACCTTTCTTGAGTCATGTATGGGGCAATGGAAGACGGTCCTTCGATATCCAGGATGTCAACCGATTCAGGGGGATGATGAGCCTGTATGGATTAAGCGGAGGATATTTCAGGGCGACAGTTTGAGTCGACTTTGGTTCTGCTTAGCCCTGAATCCTCTAAGTACACTGCTGGAGGATTCCGGATTCAAAGGAGAAGCGGTGGTCACGTTATATTTAACCTCCTTTACATGGATGATCTGAAACTCTTTTGCCCCAACAAATTCCAACTGACGGAGCTTCTGAAGGTAACTGAAACCTTCAGTGACTCCATCAGGATGGAATTTGGTTTGGACAAAAATGTGCAGTCATGCATGTGAAGCAAGAGGAGATTATGGAATCCGAGGGAATTCAACTCTCTGATTCCATACACCTCAGACACCTCTCCTCGACCGAAACTTACAAGTATTTGAGTATGTCGGAAGCGTTGGGCATTAACTCTCGTCGGCTCGTTTCGTTCGACTCGGCTTGTTTGTGGAATGCATTACCTATTGAGGTAAGACGTGCGCAAATATTACCTTTATTGAAAAAAAATGGTGAAGGAGCATTTCCTTTCTCTGTAACTATTCTTCTCCTTTCTTTGTTCTATATTTGATATTTATTAAAAGAAAAAAAAAGAAAGAAAAATATTTATTTGTGACCCGCACAGGAGACACGAGAAATAAGCATAAAATTAAACAATAATAAAATAAAAACCCCGTGCGAGACCAAAAAGGCTCCTATCTCAGCATGTGCAGCGATAACCAAAAAAGGTAACGCTGCGCTGATATTCTGATAATGATGCCACGGACACACTTACGGAAACGAGACTTAAGTAATATTATCTAATATAGTTTTTGTACACGAACAGCCCTATGTCTATCTCGTCTCATTCAGTCCATCCAAAGGTTGTCTGTAAGAGATTGCCCTGTGCGATAAGACCGCCCATTGTACACTTATCTTTATAAATGTTTAGTCCTGTAATTATTTAAGTGGTGTACAATAAAGTATATAATAAATAAATTAATAGTACTGACATGAAGCAACTGCTGAAGGAGCGTTTCTTTGGCCACCTAAAAAAGGTATTAAATAGCCTTTTGTCGGGTGGAAATAAAGTGCGCGCCTTCAACATGGGTCATGCCGGTTTTGATGTATTCTTTCGGCATACTCAAATGGACTCAGACTGAGCTCGACGCCCTTGATAAGAGGGTCCGGACACTGCTGACCGCAAACCAGATGCATCTCCCACGATCATCAGTGATGAGACTGTACATCCCGCGGAAATGTGGGGGTCGAGGCTTTTTTCTTTTTGTAGTTTGGCCAAGTCGCATTATTTGAGTTCAAAGATTAAAAACAGTAGTAATGTTATTAAAACGACTTGGAATATTATTAATAGTGAAACGGGAAGATCTGGTAACCGAAATACTGACTACAGCCTGTCTATTAATGACAACATCATAAAATCAGACTCACAAGTCGCAGTGGCCTTTGAAAATTTCTTTTCGGATATTCCCATTTCAACTACTAAATCCCTAAACTCATCACCTTCTGTTGCTGAGTCTTTGCTAAAAGAAAATGTTAATGTCTGCGATACGGAATTTCTTTTTGAACATATTACTTGTAGAGACATAATTAAAACCTTTCACACTTTAAATGTTAAAAAGACTGCTGATCTGTGGGGTCATTCTGTTGAAGTCGCCAAGTCTATTATTGATATTGTCGCACCTAGTTTAGCTATTATCTTTAATAATTGTATCGACTGTGGGGAGTTTCCTGACCTAATGAAAAATAGTAAAATAATACCTTTGTTTAAATCAGGTAGTACATCAGACCCTACAAATTATAGACCTATTTCAGTACTACCTACTTTTAGTAAAATATTTGAAAAATTAATTTTAGAGCAATTGCAAAGATTTTTTAATAAACATAAATTATTACATAGCAAACAGTTCGGTTTTACAAGGGGTCGTTCAACTACTGATGCCGGTGTTGAGCTTTTGGGACATATTTATAATGCATGGGAGGATAAGTGCGATGCCTTGGGCATCTTTTGTGATTTGTCCAAGGCATTTGATTGTGTTCTTCATGAAACCCTAATCAGGAAACTCCGCCACTACGGGATCCGGAACAGCGCTCTGGATCTTCTTACTTCATACTTGAGTAATAGGATTCAGAGCGTTGACGTTAATGGAAAAAGATCTCCTGGATCTATAGTAACAATGGGAGTCCCGCAGGGCTCGATTCTTGGTCCTTTCTTGTTTCTTATTTATATTAATGATTTGCCTTACCTCATAAAGGATAACCATAATATAGTGTTGTTTGCGGATGATACTTCACTTTTGTTTAAACTTAAACGTCAGCAGCTGGTTACTGACGATGTAAATAGCGCGATCTCAAAAGTAGTTCACTGGTTCAATGTTAACAATTTACTTCTTAATGAAAAAAAAACGAAATGCATTAAGTTTACCCTACCTCACGTTAGGCAGGTGAAAACTGATGTGCTGATAAAGGGCGAAGAATTGAATCCTGAAAATAGCACAGTATTCTTAGGTTTAACTTTGGATGCTAAGCTTCAGTGGGGCCCACATATAGATAAATTGTCAAAGAAGCTAAGCTCCGCAGCATATGCTGTTAGAAAAATTCGTAATTTAACGGACATAGAGACAGCCCGTTTAGTATACTTTAGCTATTTTCATAGTGTAATGTCGTACGGTATTCTGTTGTGGGGAAATGCCGCCGACATCCAGACTAACTTTGTTTTGCAGAAAAGAGCTGTTCGATCAATTTATACGAGATTTATATTTTTAATCAATTTATGTTCGAGAAATTTAAGGAGATTAATGTAATGACTGTGCCTTCTCAGTATATTTATGAAAATCTTTTATATGCACATAAAAATATAAAATTGTTTAAAAAATACAGTGATATCCATAATATAAATACTAGGAACAAACACAAATTTGTAATACCTACAACTAGGCTCAAGAAAATAGGTGGCTCGTTTAGATGTCAATGTGTGCGCTTTTATAATATGCTTCCAAGCCACGTACAAAATCTAAGTCTTAATAAATTTAAATCATTCATTAAACGTAAGTTGTGCCAAAAAGCGTTTTATAGCATTAAAGATTACGTTGAGGATAAAACGGCTTGGGAGTGAGCTGCTCCAATTAATTAATTTAGTTTTTTTGTTTAAATATTTTGCACCATGAAATTTGTTATTTTTTAAATTTTTTATTTGTTTTCTTGCAATGACTAGAATATTTACTTTTTAAAGTATTATTTTATTTTATTTTAATTATTGTGAATGTGAAGACTATGTGGATCATTATTTTGTTTTTTAATTTATCTTAGTTTTTAATCATGGTCTGGCAGTTTGAGTAGTTTATGCGGCCTACCCGAATGTCCTTTCTTTGGTATTGTTCGTCGAATCGTTGAGCTCCTTAAATTCTGAGTTGAGCTGCTCGGTTATTGACAAATGCGTGCACTGACTGGACAGGTCCACTCAATCTGGATGGTTCTTTCCTCAAAAGACCATTTCAGACATCAGTCTACATCGTCTTCACATGATCAAACCAAGATTTTTTGTCAGGACTTTAAAAGAGACTGTGACCTCTGAGTTTGTTTCGGCCTTTCTTCTCAGAGTAGTCAGATAGGAAACGCCGACCTCATCTAGTTTTAAAAAATATGATCGACGTGTAAAAGTGTTTGTACAAACCAACTTACAGAAATAAAATCATTTATCATTTATCATTTAAACGAGAATACTTTTTAAAAGCTGAAGTGGGTATGCATCAGGATGTGGTTGCAGTGGACAAGGGACTCACCCCGTTGACCGTGGCTAAAGAGAACTGGCGCAAGCCTGTAATACTAACTAATGATGAACGCAAAGAGGTATGGGCAAGGCAAGGAGCTACACGGACGCTTCTATCGGGCTCTCCATGGGCCCGATGTAGATTTCCAAGCGTTTGTATCCTGGCTACGTTTCGTAATAAATCTTTTGCATGAAAATTCAAAATAAATACGTAAAAATAATTCAAATTTGTTATTTTGACGTATTCCTATAATATCCGTTATTCCTATAATTGATGAATATGCCTAAATACTACTAGGGCTAGTAGTCATTATTCCTAGAACATTATGCGAATTAAAATTATCCCAAAACAAATTAGCCTAAAAGATAATTATGTCAACATAATATGTATGGCAAAAAAACAATTATGGCAAACAATAATTATATCAAAAAAATATGGCATACTATATAGGAATGGAATCTGTGACACAGGGTATACTATTGTAGGATCCAGTGTCACATCTTAATACTGTAACACTATTTTGTTGAAACAATAAACTTTATTTTATTCGATATTAGGAAAAAAAAAACATTATGCAAAATGAAAGGATCCTACTATATAACAGGCATACTTTCATTACATAAAGCTGTTTCCATTCAGCACATATTGTGCTTAAAATAAAAAGCACTGCGGGACAGGGAACAGGGTTGCTCACGGATCAACTGGGCAATCTTTTTACCAGAAACATCAACCGGAAAATAAGGTTACAACATTTGTAATGTGATAAGGTTTAAGTAGAATGATACAGTTATATAGCCCAGCCACTTAAAATACCAGAATTGCCTGCAGATTCTTTTTATTGACCTAATAATTAAAAAACAACTAATTCAAATTGCAATACAATCTATTATACATTAAATTCAACGGAAACCTATAAATAACTCGGCAATGAATCAAATTTGCTTTTAAAAGCGTAACTGCCTACAGCTTAAAGTGAATTTTGGTATCAAATCCTATCGTTCTATACAGTTCTACCAGCTTTATGAGTCCCTATATCACTCATTTTGCAAAAAATATCCCATCTATGTGAATTTGCAAACTCAGCCATGGAAACCTAACCATTTTAAGTTTCACCTTACTTTTGCCGTCAACTGACGAAGGTCTCGGCCGCTTGACCCCTGTCACACCCACAAAACAATGGAAAAACTGAAATGGATTGCTAACATAAAAAAAGATTTCGCTTGGAAATCGTTCTTGTATTACGGAGTCAATTTAATTTGTAAGAGATATTACTAGTATGTTCTAAAGGGTCCTTGTTTGTGACAAATTCGATTCTTGCATTCACTTCAGAGAAAAAATATTAGAAATTTATAGGAATTTGGTTGTATTTGTTATTTCATTTCTTGGAAAAGGAATTTTAAATGAGCGAATATTTATATTGAGGATACCGTTATTGTTACGTATTTTACAAACAAAACAAAATTTCCAACCTTAAGATACGTTACCTTTCTTGATCTTAACGCTATCCTTAATTCAGGTGCCAGCTGAATGTTATTCATCACCAGCACTGTCAGGATTTGATTGCAAAAATGCTTTGCCGGAAATAAAAAGAATAAAGTACTATTTCATCTTTTCGCTAAACATGTTAAGGGATTTGATCAATTTACTTCCTTTCTTTGGGGAAATCACAGTGAAGAGTTTTTATTTATAAATACATAAATAAATAAATAAATATTTAACATCTTCCTTGTGACTTACTATACACATTATACTAGGCAATTAATAGGTCGAATCTGTTCCAAACCGATTTGAGATATCCCGAGATAAATACACTCTAGGAGTAGTGCTACTCTTAGAGTGTATATAAATCCGAAGGCACGAAGGTTGAGCAACCCTCACCTTCTGTAACAAACCATAGGCAACCAGGCGAGCCGTAAAGGCTGAAGTTGGTCGTCGAAGGTGACCAGTAAGCCAAAGCTATGGAGGTAGCATATTTCAATTGAAAATATATATATATGCATTTCGAAAAATTATCCTGTAGTCTGGTGTGCAGGCACAGCTGACGGGCTTATCTGTCTGTCGGAACATGCAGTTGAATAAATAACGTCCAAAGGTTGGTTTTATGAACATTTTTATAATTCGACAATTATTGATGTGCAAAAGGAAATATGCGTTTAAAAAACATCAGTCAACAGTAGAAACCTGAAGTCCTAGAAAACAACATAGCGTAATTTTATTTTACTATAAGTATAGTATGACCCCTTTTTAATCCAGAACAAAAAACCGACGATATTAAGGCTACATGACACAAAAAAGGAAATGTGTCAAACCCTAAATGGGACCCTTACATACAGATGTGGCACGGTCTCTAGAAATTTAAAGAAAATGTGTTTTCTTCACATATTCCTTTTTTATAGGTACTTGAAAAAACTTATTGTTCCTTTGTTTTATTTTGAAGGAATTTTAGAAAATTATATAACGGAAAAGAAAACTGGAAACAACTCACAGGTCCTCGGGCACAGTGGACCCTCTCCGCAGTCCGCTCCAGAGTAACCCGGGAAACACGAACAGTAGAACTGTCTGCGATGAGGGAAATATTTTTGAGTAAATCATATTATTTTGTAAATAACGACGTGGAAGGATCCATCATGGTTTTATATTATGAGTGCAAGGTTTTGTCGTGCACAGAATTTGTTGTCGACGAATGATGACGCTCACTTTTGTCGGTATACTAACATGTCACGCTTGTCATCGACTTTATAGGTAGCATTTGCAATTGAATCCGAATTGAATCGTTATTTATTTAGTATCTATGATGTCACTTGTAGCGTAGCAGTGTCTCTGCAGCCTGCACTCAATGGCGCTGCATGCAGTGCTTCCCGGTGACCGTGCTGCTTCTCGAACCACGTACGTCACGTTGAACCCGTACATGGACAGCAGTCCCAGCGCCCTGAGCTGTATGCCCTCTAGTCTGCCCAGGGTGAGTTCCAATAAAGGCTGCCAATAAAGTAATAAATTTATATTCATCATCATATAAATAAATATCGAATTCTC
Source organism: Orthosia gothica (assembly GCA_949775005.1). NCBI lineage: Eukaryota > Metazoa > Arthropoda > Insecta > Lepidoptera > Noctuidae > Orthosia > Orthosia gothica. The sequence continues at coordinate 14,308,934 of OX459053.1, read as the reverse complement.
AAAAACATTCTTGGATAAAGGTCAGCGTTACCATTATTGCGTTACCATTATTAGACTCATTCGTAATTCAACAACAAAGAAGACGTACGTCAAAGAAACGCCCTGTCGAATTATTTATGAAGACATTCGTCAGCCACCCCCTAGCTGAAATCTATACCAAGACCAAGAATTACAAACTAGACAAGATAACTTGGCAAATCTCCAGACGAAGATAATGTTTTTTCTCTCCCTTCTGCAAACTGGAAGCCTTATTAAAATATAAGTATGTGTCAACACCAGCTAACACAAGAGTACACGTTTAACTACGAAGAAGCTCTTGGCCAAATAATAACAGCCGCACGGGTCGGTTTTTTCCAATGACATTGAAATGGTTTAAAGTTCGAGCCAAGTAATTGCTTAGTAGAAAACTGGGGGCAAAACTTGTTAGAATGGTTCTTTGTTCTATAGCTATAACAACTTACAACGACATTTGTTTTGACCATGTTCATAGAAATGAAACAAGAGTGGGCAGGACATGTTTTTTTAGTGTTCCGTACCTAAAGTCTGTCATCAAAGTATTTCATGAACCGTGATAGCTAGACAGTTGAATTTTTCACAGATTATGTATTTCTGTCTGACTAAAAAAGAATGAAATTAATATTTAAATGGGGCCCATACAAAAACGTAATTTTTTTGCCGTTTTTTGCAATAATGGTGATCTTAGTGCTGATCCTCGGAGCTGCAAAAAATAAATAGACGTCCACCTATTTTTTATCATATCGGTAGATCTCGATTGTAAAGTTTAACGTAACTGCACTAATAAGAAATGTAACGCATTCCTACTTTGTAGACGAGGCTTGAGCAATATCAAGGGAACTCCTAAAACTTTATAGGCATACATGTAACGGTTTTGGTATTTTCATCAACAATCCAATAATTTGCACTCGGCAAATATCATTTAGTGAAGTGAAACTGATAATGAAGACCACAGATGGACACTGGAACTCCTTAATGATAAGTAATGTCACGGGTTTAAGATATCTCGAATAGTTAAACGATAATTATAAAAAATAAAATAATGATGTAACAAATACTTATAAACAAATGGAACTGATGGAAATGGTACCATTGAACTGATCTGATGATGAAGCCGGAAGTAGGCACTGAAACTCCGTAATAAAACTATGTATCCTAGTCGTGTTTGGGCTTACTAGAATCGTCAAGTACAAATTTGAAGTACTAAAACTAAAAAGATAAAAATTCAAAACTTTCTGTTAAAAACTAACGGAACAACTGGTACCAAAAACACCGACTTCGGAAAAGAAAGTTACTTTTCGCTTTGTAGTGTGTTTTTTTGGAAGCCGGTTTATTTTTTTTTGTTATTTTTTTTATCTAAGTGACTTGGCCGCATTACATTGTCACTTGGCACAGAAACTTCGCCATACCTACCTCTTTATTAGACTCAACTACCTTCTTTATTTTAACAGAAAACAATATTTAATACGAAAAAAAAAGAAGCCAGTATCTACAGAATATTATACGAGAATCATAGAGGTTGCGACTTAATTTTCATATTTGAAGTTTTACTGTCTGAATCATAAAGTTTGCTCTTAGATGAGAACATCTGAGACATTCTGGTATAATAATGTCAGTTAAGTTTTATTGTTTGAACTGTTTTAATAGAAATCTTATTGATGTCTTGTTTTTATTAACGATTATGGTATAACTTAAGCAATATCCATTTATTGCCAGGCGCTGGTGGCATAGTTTTGGTGAAATATATAGATAGAACTTTATACTCACAGACATTGTAAACTTGATTGTTACGTCTTCAGTAAATCTTTTGTGTCCCATGAACGCTCGACTGCTCTCTTAAGCGTAGTATTTAGGATGGTTTATGTTAATAGTGTATTCCGGACAATGAAACCCTCTGGTAACATGAGCATAACGACGCAAGGATATCGTCACTGAACCTTCGCAATAGGTTCTCTGCCCGATTTTCGACTAAAAAGTTTTACTCGTCTCGGAACCGAAAATATGTGAAAATATTAAACCACTAAACAATTACAGCATCTCTTTCCGCTTCAAAATATATAATTAAAGCACTTACTTATTTTAGACATTTTAAGTTGTTAGTTCTGCAGGTAAGCTAAGCTTAAGCTTAGCTAAACTAAAAGCTTTTTTGTCTTTTGTTTTACCAACTATATCGGTATCTTAATTTGCAAGCCTCGCGGACTTCTATTTCGTTCGATATTTAAAGACGTGAAATGTGTTATTCAATTTATTTGAGTACACAGATGTTTATTTTTACTTAACAGCTTTTTTAAGGAGATTATAATATGTTGCCATATAAAACTCGTTTTAAAATTTTATTCAAAGATAAAGATATTTTTTTTGTCATAACATGGCACGGGTGGGCGGAGCCGCTGGCAAAAGCAAAAAATAAAAAAGGATACATTGAGAAATGAATGTAATTCTGCTATACTGTTCGTTGCCCAGGTAGAATGAAATAGATTACGAAAGCCTTCTCAGTGGGTTCTTATAAAATCACTTCAGAAAAGAAATGTTTCTTTTTAAAATTGAGGAACACTAAATATTGATATGTAGACCGATACGAAGAATTGAAACGAAATCGTCTGGAAACAGCTTTGTGGCTTCTGACCAATAGGCGGGTTTTACCTTCAATGATAATGTTTGTATGGAAATAGATTAATACAAATGAATAGATACTAACATTGTTCTTTAATTTATAGTCTGCAGCAAGGTTTTTAATAAATCAGCTCTTCTGTGACAACTCCGTTCGACAATTCTGCATAATTTGCGTTATCTGAATTATCTCCCGTTCTCGAATCTGCTTACTGTTAGCTCAACCATGTATTCCACATTCATAGTTGAGCTAGTAATAACTTTGGTGTTGCCCAAAGTTATAAGTATGTGGCATCAGCATTTCAACAGCTCGTCTCGCGCTTTTCTTACTAGAATACAATGGAACCACACCACGTGGTATGAGCCCTGAGGCATCACGTTATGGTTTGAAGCAGGCCGCTGTTTCACGGAATACGTGCACAATGTGCGTGACGTTGACGATATGAGTATCTCGCGTTAGGCCGTTTGTTCACGACGCAACACACGACACGACAAAATGTGGTCGCGATTCAGAGCTCCATATATTCGTATGGACCGTATGTTCATTGCACAACAACAAACCACACGCGACACGATTTACAAACAGAATTTTGGCTATGTCGTCGATGGCGCTATAACGTCGCGGCTTTTTGGCGGAGACGATTTAGCGGCTGTACAAAACAAGCATGAGCTTGTTGACGACACGACACCGCACTGCACGGTTCTCGCGTGGTTCGTTACTCGCGCGCTTATAAAACAATACTGCACATGCAGTGCAGTGTCGATTCTGCAACGGCACTACACTGCAGAATCGCCAAACAATAAAAGTCAGACATGATAATGCCTATCCCCTAAACTTCTCTCACTAAAAATTTGTTGCCTATAAATGACTTGCCGCTAAGTTAGTTCTCACAGCCACGGTAGTGTTAGTACTAATGATTGCAATCTAATTCATTGATACGTAACTACACCGGCGTTTAAACTAAACCGATACTCCTAATATTGAATTAAATGAAGAGTTTACAAGGAAGGCACTGTTTATTAGCTTCACATAGACAGTTTGTTGACTTATGAAGTTAGAGCTTGGGTAAACGCATTGTCTTTGCTTAGCCGGATAAGTTATATAGTAGTATACCTAATATAGTGTAGTATACCTGTCTTTTGTACATAGTGTAAGTAAATAGGTTTAGTATAAGTTTGTATATTTTACTTTTGTTTAGTGTTTAAGTATGTACAAATGTTATGTTTTGATGGGATTGTAGATCTACGTGTATGCACTGGCTCTGCTGCTCCAATCGAGTAGACCAAGTGAAAAGGTTTGCGATGCGTCACACACCAGATAATGCTTGAAATATTACATTACATTCTATCTGAAGTTTCTGTTAGAAGACACATACATTACATTTATGTTCATACGTATATAGCAGACAGTTTATTTGTGGTTTACGATAAACGGATAATTAATACAGTTATGCTGTTACAGTTATTCATTACGACAGAAAGTTGTGTTCAATCACTACACACTGTTGTTGTTGAAATAACATAATTATTCAATCAATTTGTCATTTCAAAGTACAATACGAAGAGTTCTCAACGTCAACTCTCAGAAGAATGACAGGAAAATGGATGACGATATTAGATGGAAAGTAATGGATGACTCAATATTGCGCAGTGTGATTGTCACCCAGCATGAGGCATCTGGCTCTGTATTAAGACTGTCAGGTGAACGAGCACCGGTATTCCATTATTGCGGGTGATATGAATGATGTCTGTGGTGCGCGAAATACTTTTATTTTCACCTGGTTATTTAACCTCTTCAATGCCCGAAACGTGAGTCCACGCAAGACACAAAAACGTTTTAATTATTTCGGTGATTACGGCATTCAACCGGTTAAAAATAAGACTACGACAACCAGCAGTCAAATAGTAAAAAGATCTGTTAAATGTTTGTTATTACATTTATATGTGTTACTAGCAATCAGACGAACCACAGTGATCCCAAATACTAGCTTGGCTATGAAGACTAGAATGCAAATACATTGCTGTTTTTTGTGAAAAAAAAGAATTAATGTTTTTTTTTTTTTTTTTTCAAACACTAGAGGTCCGGAATCATGTTCTGAATCCATTATACTCCTTCTTACGTCAGTAACAAAGACACCCTTTATAAATGTTCACACTCACAATTAAAACAAAAAACGGACAACTCCCAAACCTGTTTCTTCAATAGCACAGAAAAAAACAATGCAAATTTACGAGTGGATCTGGCGAGTTTAGATAAAACATGAATAACAGATTTGTGTGAGAATGGGTATTATTTTAACGTTCTCGGAAATAAATGGGAAATCATCACATCATTTTAATTTCCCTTGTTTGAGTCTGCACTTTGAAATAATTTACAATCTTATTCAGTTTATCTGAACTTTCAAAAGATTTTCGTAAAAAATATTAAAGTCAAAAACCTCGTAACAAGCAGCGTGGTGCCTAAGTACATCTGTATGACGTCAAATATCATACCAACGCTTGTAACGTTCTCAGAAACGCTCGCGTTAATCACTTGTTTATTTTCACATCATGCTACGCTTTTTAAATATTACCATTTCTTTTTCTTTATTCTGACATTAAGTTTATTTTTTTCTTGTCACAAACGTGAACATTTTCGTTTAAGACCCGTGTGACAGTGGAAAGCTCTATTTATATAAAAAGAAACAAGGACAAACATAATATTATTACGAGCTCGCATTTTGTACCACTTAATAATAATCTAAGAGTTTTCTAAGAGGGTGAGCATAATATTTCTGTTATACCTATCTATTCTCAAAGTAATATTCTAAAGAAGTATTGTGTTTATTAATATGTATGTAATGAATAAGAATTTAATTACTATAATTGAGTTTGAAATGGTATTCTTTGAAAATGAGTGTGTTGCGTATCCTTATGTCAAAACTTAAAACTGACAAGATTAAGTGTTATCAATTTTTTCATGTAAACTACCATGAAGAGTTTATGTTCTTACATAACTAAGAAAATACCTATCATTATTTCAAATATAAAATCTGCCAAAACTGTACTCCTCATTTTGAATTACTTAGAAGCTTCTAAAATAAGAGGGAGAATAATCCCGATTTCGGCAGACCCTGATTACGTTAAATAGACTGAAACGGCCGGTACCGGTGCACGGTATGGTGGAGATAACCCGGATGTCCGCCGGTGATAAGCCGGTCATTAGGTACAACGACCGGAGAATGGACCGGATAAACATAAAACACACACACAGAGAGATTAAATTTTAAAAATATTTGTTTTTTCAATAAAAAAAACTATTGTTATGGAATAATACTATATGTTTTGGAAAGACCCAGGTAAATTAAAAAAATAAATCGTGTGTAATTTCAAGCTTACGTTAATATTATTAGAATTAACAAATTCCATTGATATGTACTTCAAAACTTTAACCTTAGTTTCTGATTTTATCCTCCATTGACTGGAAAAATATTTAGCTTTCGCGCTGAAATACTTTGGAAGACTAATTCTGTAGAACATTATAATTAACATTGTGTCTCGGGACTCCCGAGATACCTACTTAATATGCTAACTCAAGGTATTCACATTTTGATTTTCGTTTTACAAACAGTGACCGAAGAACATGTGCGGAATAAAAAGGCTGGCAATATCTGATTGTCATAATGAATTTACTTACAGAACAACCCAGATCGCATGTGGTAATGCAGTTCATATTTTTTCATGATTGTAATAACGTTCACTAGCGAGTGACACTGGCACTGATACATGACTTCCGATAGCTACTTATTGCTCTCGCCACACATAATACAACGCATATTGTTTGACTTGCTTTCATAGTATTCGCCACGCGAAAATATTCTGGCCTTATCTATTTTGCTTCCATTCTATTAGAAAGGGATTTTTGTCTGAGAAACCCACTGCGTATTAAATAAAAACTTTAGTAATGTAGATAACTTAAAACTTTTCTACCAATATCTCGCTATCTTTCTGTATTATACGCAGTGACTCGTGAAGCATTATTGCACATCAATATCTATTTTTTTTGTTATTTATAGGTTTGTGTTTGACCACTATCTCTCTTGATGGTAAACGATGATGTATTCGAATATTCGAATATGAAGCACACTTGCCTAAAAGAAACCTATTCACTCTTGATTTAAAGACTACCAGGTTGTAGCTATCAGGCAATACAGATTCCGGGAGGGAATTCCACTCCTTTGCTGTGCGCGTATTCCCTAAACGTTTGGTGCATATGGGTGAGATGTCCACCATGTACCGAAGACGCATCATCGTACGTCTTGTAGTCCGATGATGGAACGGGCTATGAGGAATTAGTTCATGCAATTCCCACGCACACTCCCCGAAATGTAACCGATATAAAATCGACATGCTGGCAAATCGGCGCCGATGTTCAAGGTTCTGGAGCCTAGATTCGACCAGTTCTTCATTGCCGATGAGCCTATTAGCCGAGCCGTCCAGTGATTGCTTTGTAATGCTGAGTATTTGTACTGGAGGAACGCCGATGTGAGAATGTATCACAAATTCAAGTATCACGTCATGTTTGTAGAAAGTGAATTACTATTGACTTATATGCACTTTCAGTTAAAATTTTCTCAAATAGTTTTTTTTATAGACTTTTTAGTGCGTTTTGTTTAACTATACACTTATTAATTATTCAAACAAAGGAACATGAAATATCACAACAGAGTTTTTGTATTCAGTGAAGATTATATTATAATGTATTTCCGTCTCTAACTAGCTTCACCTTTTGCTTGACGATTCAAAAGTACCGTTAAATTATTAAATTTTATTAAAATAAATAGTTTGAATTTGCGTTGAGTTTGATTTGACATGATATATAATATCATGACATGATATATATATAATTCGACATGTTTTATTTTCTGTGGTTGGTATGTATAAATAGTATTCTTACGTTATTTTTGTGTATATTTAAAACGGGCATTCGGAAAAGGTATGTATACACACGTATAAGGACCAAATGTTCAATGTCAGATGTGTAAAAAGAACCGTTGACAATTGAACAGTCTCTATTGTTGGATTATCTTTTTTTTTCGGTTCTCCGATCTATACAACAAAGTATACCCTGACTTATTGCTACCTCTTCAATTAATTTTCCGACAAGTGCTAGCAATTTATCAAGCTCTCCCTTTGTAATCTCAAACCCCCATCTAACTGTGCCTACAATGGTATATATGGTATGCTCGAACAACGATATTCGACTAATTTACGATGTTAACTTACTCGCCGACACTACGCTGTGATGTTGTTTTGTAATTTGTTTGTTTGTAACGATATTTTTTTGCACAACCCGTTTGCAGTGTTTATATTGTGAGATGTCCGTCTATTGTGTGAGTTACGAGTTTTGGGTTCAGCTTTGTGTTTCAGTAAGTTAGCTTACACAGTTCGGAAAGTTGACTATTCGAGGTCCATAACCTAAAGCTTATTTTTTAATGTATTTTTCATAAATCTCCATTTTTATGAAAGCTTAGCTGAGTTAATATTTATTTAGTTTTTTTTTGTTGAATATTGGCAAAAAAGCTATTAGATAAATAACGTTGTTACCTATAATAACCGTGCCAAGTGCTTAATAGGTATATTAGGCCTTCATTGATAAAAAAGGTTAATTTTAATTTTAAAAAGTCGGCATAGTCCTTTCATTAAAGGCCGTCTGAGCTGAAATCGACGATGAGTTGTAAATTAATTGGAGAATATTCATAAAAGTTATTGAAAATATCAAGATTTTATTAATGAAAGAGACACTTTTTATTGAGAAAGTCACAACAAAATCGAAATATTTATTAAAATTGCCACATTTTTTAAGAAATTCATTCACACGTCATCCAATTCTTAAATGATTATTATGGTTACGACCAAATAAACTGGATAGTAGAATATACATACATATTACATAGTATCGTTCAGCGTATCGACGTAAACGAACGACGAAGCATTTCGTAGCAAGATGCGGCGTAGCTGTCCGTACCACGTCGTAGTAGTTCGTAGCACAACGCTTCCGATTGCATACAAATCGCTTACAATGACATTGCGATGCATAAACAACTATTCCGCTGACATTATCAACCTATGTCACTATTGATTGTAACATTCTATACGGTATAACGGGTAAACGGTAAAATTTAAACAATAACAGTTTGAAAAATTTAAAAACTATGTCCCATTTTAAATTTTAACTCATAAGTAATGAAGAATGTACCGTATGCTGGCGGAGTACCGTATGGTGTCGGACGTAAAGGATTTCACCATACCATAGCTTCCCGTGGGAGTAGTAAGAGGCGACTAAGGGACACACCAGAGAATGGGCAGCAGCGTTCTTTCTGGTTTCAAAATTCACAACACAGTCTGTGGGAACTTCAATGCGAAACTTGGCAAACGAGACGAGGATTGGAACCAACGAGGTCACCTACTGGCCAATTTTATAGAGAAAGAGGGCCTCTATATGATGAACACCAACTCTCTCGTAAGCCAACTTAAGAAACAGTCAATTAAAACAATCCTATTATCCATCAAAGCTTCGTCTGATCCCTTCATCGGCGATACAGTTTTGTCGTCACGGGTAGGCTAAACTTATAAGAATAACAAAAATTTAATACGGGTTTACACAATCGTACGCCGCTATAATTATGAAGGTAGTTAAGAAACAAAGATAGGATAGACCCATGTCAGTCGTCTGCCGACACATACAACTGGCACACGACTGTTTACCTTCAATCTTGTGTCATAACGTGCAGCGACCGTGTGACGTACAGCTCATGATCACGTGGCAGCTATATCGAAAGCACAAACTTATTTTGTGCATTATTCGATTAATGTTACCTCTAGTTTAAAGTCATTGAAAATAGTAATACGAAAATTTCAAAGTAGACTAAGTTACGATTTTGGAATATATTCATTAACAGAAAGATGAAAAGATTAAACTTTTCATCGAGTTTATCCACGAAAACGTATATGTGATCAGTTCGGCCAGGAGTGACAGTGTGAGGAATGCAATATTGATGCTTCGGGTAATTCTAGAATTTAAGATATCTGAATCTAATATGGATTGGGATTCAGAGGAAAATAAATTTTATTTACTTAGATAAAAGTACAAACAGTGTATAAAATACTTAATAACACTTAAACCAAAAACTACTTCCTAATTAAACCTAATAAATATACTAAACTAAAATATGGTTCGTCAGGAATATTACATATAAAAAACTGACGCATGAAACCTGAAAATGTTGAAAACTGTAACAGTAAGGGCCAATGTTCAACATGTTTAATATAAGATAAGTAAAATTATATTTTATTAAAAAATGCCACACCTGTGTGGCTCATTGAGAAATATTAAAATCATAGCTAATTTTTTTTTAGTTTTCTGAACACAAATATTATTGTGAAGCCAGCCATAAATAAGGTCATAGCCATAGTAAGGTCTCCAAAAGTTTGTTAAATTGCCCACGATTAATCTTGGCTGGGGCTTCAGCAAGTTTTGACGTTATAATAGTTGTGGGTTTAAATGTAATGACGGTCTAAATGTAGAACGAACAACATTTGTGAACTAAACTTGAATAAGTTACAGTCGGGATACGTTCGGTTTTACAAGTAATGTGTTTAATGTAGTTCACTTCTTGGTTACTAACTTGTACTGCTTATATATTATATTTTGACGCGATAATGTTTTGAAGACTTCAAGTCTTATTGCTCTATATTAAGTTTTTTCCGGAATACGTTATTGTATGTGAATTATGATTTTGTGATTTAACACAAAACTATCTAAGTGCAATTTAACATACCAGCAATTCAGACTATATCTTACGTATAAATTAAATTCCATAGTTAAAATAAAAAGCATATCTTCTGGATTGTCTCAAAAACGTCCTGTTGATACGGGTAAGTTCATACAAACAATTATTTTTCTAAACTTTTCCCCTCACTAGGAACATCTTGAGTGCGTTTACAAACATTAAAATGTATTATATTTCAAGGTTCTGGATCTGGTTGTTGTGTGTGTGAGATACACAAACAGCCGGACCTGGAACCACTAACTGTAGGCCATAAAAACACATTTTCCGTGCAAGAATCGGACCCGCGACACGCAGCACACTAGCCATTCGCTCAGCCACTGCCCCAAAAGTAGACAAACAAAATAATTATCTTGTTCAATACAGAAACATAATATTTTATTTCCAAGTGTCAAAAAAAAAAAACGTATATTCATAGAAGTATCTCGTCATTCGTGTCCCTCGGCGATGAGCTGACAAATGTAGCGATAGTCTTGGGAGTAGTCAGTAACATTATTATATTACTGACCTGAAAAGACATTTTCACTAAAAATTTACTTCGAAAGGTAATATATCAATTCCATTTGTGTGCTTTTTTGTAGGTAAAGGAACCAATTTACCCGACGACGGCAAAACCAAAAGGAAGGGTTTTGATTTTGGCAGTCTATGTCTGTATGTTTGTATGTATGTTACTCCGTAGCGCCTAAACTATTCATCCGATATTGATTAATAAGCGTCAATTGATTTGTTATTATGGCCCAGGTAACATAGGCTAAAAATAAAAAATACCGTTGTTGGGTTACAGTTTTTATTAAACTTTTTCCTTGTTTTGCCATAGTAGTGGTAGTGGTAGAGACTCCCGTTTCCGCACTTAAGACTTCCATTTGGTCCGTTGTGCGTGGAGGCACTGGCTTGCATAGCCAGCCTAGCTCCGTCGAAAGATTTACGTTAAAGGTACAGAAGCTTCCTTGGGGCTTCACAGGCTTCACACAGGTGAGGAACAGGTCCTCCCAGACTTGTCTGCTCGACGCCATCCGTAGCAAGCGCGTTGTGCACTCGCCCCAGTTCCGCTAGATATGTTATACTCACGTTGTCACCCTGACACACATTTATATTAAATGGTTATATTAGTACAACCTGAGAATTGTTTGATTTCACCACCAGATTTGATCATTGGTATAGATTGACTGACCATAATGACAGTGATAGTAGAAGGCACAAGTCGTATCTCGGGTGGTCTGCAGCGTTAACCTTAGCCTTGCGCTTGACATCGTCTCCTGCCAGCATCATCTGCTTCTGATATGCCTAACACGGACATGCGATGACCAAGCGCGTCTTCTGACACCGTGCGTGGATAAATATCTCTGAAAATAGAACGCACTTGTAATGACAATTCTTATTTTCAGCCAGCTGCTGATTGCGTTGGTACCGCGTTATCTCGTTTTTACAAGTAAGGAAAAACTACCATTTGATCTGTTAAATAACTGCTGAATAAGCTTGTTTTGACAATAAAAAGTAAATAAAATAAAACCGTGAAGAAGCGAACTAGATGGAGGTTGGCCGATAAATCGGCGTGGTTTAATAACAGTCGCCGGTAATTGGATGGTCGCTCGTTAGATACAGGGGACTTCACGGGCGCGCATCGCTTCGTTCTCGACGACAGGCTTATAGTAGCGTGCGCTGTGTCCAGACGATAATTACAGGAATACAGTTTTGTTAGTTTTGTGAGGTATATCTTTTTGAAGATCTAGTAAAATACAGTCTCAACACACTTAGGTCACATTCTTTTACCTCGTCGTTCCTTTGAATTGTATCTTGATTCCTTCACCAGGTACTATATCCGTACTACGTGAAGATGATGTTCACAGATCCATACGCTATACACTTCAGATTGAACTCAGAGCACTCCCATATTCCTGGTCAACGTTACACAAATAGATTCTGCAACAGCACACCTTATTCAATTAAATATGTACTAGTAGTGGAAGACGTTGCGTTGGAAGGCCTCCCACCAGGTGGACCGATGACCTCGTGAAGGTTGCGGGGATCCGCTGGTTGCGAGACGCACGGGACCGATCAATGTGGCGACGCTTGGGGGAGGCCTATGTCCAGCAGTGGACGTCTTTCGGCTGATATGATGATGATGATGTACTAGTAAACTTTTTGTGAAAAATTAACAAAACGTTTGAAAACAAGAAAATCTTGATATTTCCTTGTTTATGTTAAGTATTTGTTTTTCCAAACGGCTGCAGGTCTTCCAATGTATCCATATAGGTAAAATCAGTCTGCTTCCACGACATACAAGGGCATTTTAGTTGCGTAGAAGACCAAAATGTATGCACCCCCACCAACTCTTTCATCTAAGCTCACCGCGCTATTGAAAGAATGTATAAAACTTCGGAGAATATCAGTGGGGGCGATAAATTTACTAAAATAGACTTGAAACATGCGTATGAACAGTGCATTTTGTCGAATGATTCGCAACCTTATACAGCTATAACGACTCATATGGGTACATTTGTGTATCGACGTACACCTTACGGGTTTTCACTCTGCCTACCTTTATAATAAGTTTCATAATAACTATACAATATATAACCTTCGATTCCATGAAAAACAATTGTCCAAGAACTCGAGCCGCTTGGATACTGTGATACAGAGAATTTATTATTTAAATATGAACTCTAGACAATACTCATGATTTCTACTGGAACTGCCCGATTCCAAGATATTACATCGTAGGGCTAGAAATCTCCTAATAGGAGCAAAATTCACAAAGACTATATGAGAATTAGATGTTCTAATAACTATCATAAAGCCACACTCATACACACACACACACACACACACACACACACATACACAAAGAATCGTACCTACTGGTACTATCTTTACATTATTTTTTTCTTTTTTATAAAATCTATTTAAAATAGTTTAGCTAACTTGTTACCTAAAATTATGTACATTGATCCTAGGGAGGAGCGGAACCACCCAATACAAGCATTACTACATGATTCCTGGGTAGTTCCAGCCACTGATTAATATTGTAAAAAAACCGTTAAAGAGATAAACTATTTTATTTTTATTTATTTTACGGGTTGTCGGTTATACCGGAAAAAAAATCAGAAGATTATGGAGGAGACACTGCGCGGGTCGAATAGGGAATTCCAGGTGGGAGACACAGTGATTGCTCGCGATTATACCCCGAGGGGGGATAAGTGGACCGAAGCCACTGTAATTAAAAAGACTGGGCCTGTCTCGTATAAAGTCGGTATAGGTAACGGGGTTGAGTGGCGTAGACATGCAGACCAAATCATTTCAAGTAACAGTAAAGATAGGTACTCATTATCGCGAATGAGTGGCGTGGCTGTAGCCGAAGAGACGAATCCAAATAAGCCAGACAAACTGATCGTCGATAACGGAGCCGAAGGTGGCCTGTTCGAGGACGCATCCAGCGGTGGTGGCAGTATATCTATGGTCACGACACGTTAAAATGGTAAGCGGGTTTGATTTAGTAAACGTGATTAGGATAAACTATTTCTTACGTTCACCGTATTAAAAAATAAAATTGTGATTGAAAAATGTTTGATGGTTTTTGTATTGCAAACCAAGAGAGATTTACAAGTATATTGTAGGCTTGATCATGAATTTGTCTTCTTAAATCCCTTTTGAACATTCTATGTAATATCCATTTGTATCTCGGTCCTATATTATTCTATTTTTGAAATTCATCATCTAAAACTAGGGTCTGTAATAAAAAATAGAACTAACGTGTTACGTATTTTCTTTGAACATAGGAACTATTATAGGCATTGCCAAATTTGGACTTTGACATTTAAACTCTGTTTATCGAAGCAACTATTCTGAGTATTCAATAATGAAATGTCTAGACTTTAACCCCACGCATTTCTCTACGAATATGTATGCAGTAAATCAAGCGTATTAGGTTTGTGCTTCTATGAATACAGTTACAGACCGAGAAGCACTGACTGAATAACGTGAGCAGAGCACGCTAAACATGCTTGTGTTTATGTGCACATGTGACATTGTACTATATCACAAGATACGCGAGGCGAATAATCTCACGCAGCGTTTTTTTTTAGTGTTCCTCAAAAGGAAAAAATGAACCCTTATAGATCGCTTCGAAGGAGCTCCTGGCTAATTAATAAATGCCGCACGGGTCGATCTTCAAGGTTAAGCAACGCTTGCCGAAGTCGGTGCGTGGATGGGTGACCATTTCAACATACCGAGTTTCCTCCGTGCCTCGGAAAGCACGTTAAGTCCTTGGTCCCGGCTGTTATTTGAAGATCTTTGACAGTTGACAGTTACGGGTAGTCAGAAGCTTGAGATCTGACACCAGTCTTGCCGAGGGGTATAGTGTTACCCAGTTACTGGGTTGTGGAGGTCAGATAGGCAGTCGCTCCATGTAAAACACTGGTACCCAGCTGAATCCAGTAAGACTGGAAACCGAACCCAACAACAATTGGGAAAAGGCTAGGCAGATGATGATGGTGATAGATAACTTCGTTGTCCGTTTGTCAAGACTTTTTCTCTGGAACGCCTGGAGTTCGAGTATCGAGTTGAAATAAATATCTTATACTGAAGTTTGCAACCCGTTGCAAATGATGCAAAATCAAACATCTAGATTAACAGAATCAAAAGTTAATTTCGTCCTTCAATCTACTTTATATTTTCGCTAGAGCAATATTCGGAGCTTATTAATTGTTTACGAACGTCAGTAATGTAACCTAACTATGTACATATTTGGTGAATGTAGCATTTTGTACGGAAACCTCGATGCGCGAGTCCAACTCGCACTTGGTTGGTTTTTTTATAGAGAAGTACTTTACTTTTGATGAAACAACGAAATTTTTAATTATTAGGTAATATACAGAAAACGTTGGAAAAGTAATCACGGTTCCAATTTATCTGTACGTTCCATTCCTTGCCGGCAGCTGGTAATACGAACATTCTTATTCAACCCATGACTGTATACTTCATGTGTATCACCGTTTTTGTTGTGAAGTTTTCGTTTCTTTATTCTAGTTCGCATTCGATGTTTTGTCGGATATAGTATCTATCTACTATTAAGATATGTATTTTCAAGGTATGTTGGTTATTTCAAATTGTTCTGTTTAAGGCGGTACCCCGAGCAAAACGCCGCGCAAGCCGTTTTTTGTGCTGTTTTTAGGAGCTATCTACTCGTTATTTAAAAAGAAATATCAATTAATAAAAATACATTAAATTTCTACAGAATATTGATTCTAAACTGATAGATTTAGTTTTTTTTTTAATGTTGTATATATTTTACTAATCTACTTCTAAAAAAACATAAAAATAAGAAATAATTATTGATATTATGCATCTCCTCGTAAAGTGTTCATTGATTATTTTTTGTACTAGCACTAATGGATAGACAATTTAATAACGAACATTTTTGTAGAATAATTTTTTTCAAAAGACCAAAATTCGATTTTATAAACATTTTATTCTAAAATCTGGGCGTATTGACTACTGTAATTTATGCGCCACCAGTGCCGCTAGACCAATAGGAACGCTCATATCGCATGCCGATTTTTTGGTCAGGGTACCGTCTTAATAGTGCTCGAAACACTACGAGAATATTGTTAACGGAAAATTCTCCACACCATACTCACTTACATTTTGCTGATTACGCTTCTCCGTATCATAACTATACTAAGTGCCAATTTCTGAATTGAGTATTTGGAGATCCTTAGTGTCAAATTTAGACATGACTTCAGACGAAAGTACGGTTTGATAAATTCACAATTGTAAATGCTTAATGAATGAATGACCGATGTCCCAAAAGGGTAAATGTGTGAGACAAAACATGATTTGCTGCTATAACGAATCTGGAAACCCATACATGCGTAATAAAAAGGATATCTCAAAAAGTTCTTTAAAGCTAATAAAACAAGCAAAACTTTTTAAAAAGGTTTTTCAAATGAGACAAACCCTTACTAATCAGTTTGTTACCATGGCTCTGACTAAAACCTCGCAAGCTTACCTGCTGAAATTTTGGAAAGTGCCTATTTAGATTTTAAATAAGTAAATAGATAATTTCTCTCAGTCAAGATATTTTAAATCGTTGGTATAGATACTGAAGGACTCTCACCTAATCTGGCTATCTTTATCAAGACAAAATGATAAAAGTTAAGTATTTTTTTCCTACAATGAAACAGGTAACCACTTTAACTATAATTATGGACTCACTTAGGATTAATTAGATTTTTTCATTTGCCCTCTAATAGCCGCTTACAGTAAAGTTCAGTAAACAATCTTATACATGTTTAAGGACAGCTATGGGCAGGGATGAGTACCACTTTCAGACGGCCAACCTTAACAAGTAATTTAAAAACATTTTCACAAAAATAAACCGACTTCAAAAGCAAAACACTAAAAAGTGCAGAATAACTTTCGTTTCGGAAGTCGGTGTCGAAAAATGATAAAAACAAGAGTTACCAAAGACACCAACTTAATTTTGGGGTTTGGTACGAAACCCAAAATGTGCGTAGGTAGTCCGACACGCACTTGGCCGGTTTTTGTTTGTCGCCGCCTGCAGTACCTCATAATATTTAATGTTTCAATTATGCCTAGTACTTGTTTTTCTCTAGTTATTTTTATAGTAAAGGAATTTTTTGCAGTCGAGTGTTTTGTTTTTATAATAATTTGTTTTTTTTCAGAATTTTTTGTTTTATTAATGAAAGAGTTCTCCTAATAACTTATGTGGTAAAAGATTATTTATTTTGCTATCAAGATTATGCTTATCTTGAATGTGTGCTAAAATAATAACACAAAAGTATAACAATATATATATATTTGGAATATTCTATTAAGTAGCTTTCATTTGATGTCCCTATAGTTGTGAACTTATGCAGTACAAATAAAATCATTTACGTATTAACTTAGTCGCCGCCATTGTCTTGCTTGCATGGATTTTGATTATTTGGGTGGAGCTCACAAACGCTCGTTTCATAAACAACGTCACGTGATACAGACTGTCACAATACGAGAAATTGATTTGACCTATTTAAGAGGAACTGATTTTGTGACCACGTTGCGTATAAATCTAATAAAATTAGGAATACTAAGTCAATTTTTTTTGTTATTTTTACTTTCGTTTTCCTGTTGCGCAAAATATTAAGTCTCGGCGGTCAGTATACAAATAAAAATATTAGTAGGTACGTAAGGATCAAGCAATGTTAATTTCCTAGCAACTGTAAAGAGTATTCTGGTGGAATTCTCTCTAAGCAATAAGCTAGCAATTTTATACATGTTTTGAGCCCACAATATAAAATAAATTGAAGGTTAAATTCTTATTTAATGCGGGCAACGAAAATCTTATTCTACTTATGATAGCATTAATTAGTTCACGAAACAAATTTCAAAAATCACCCTTGTTCATTTTACTTTTACAAAATGAAAGCCGAGTTCCCACATCAACCTCATGAATATTAAATGTGAAACCTAACCGAAACGTAAATCTTGAGCGGCTGGAACGATATTAGAAAAGACTTTCACGCCGTCATAGTTTATAACAAGTGTTAATCGAAAGGCTCTCATGCTCAACAAAGCCTCTCCATAGCTTGTTATCTCTGTCTGCACACTACACTACCGCATAATACCGTCCCTCGCTGAATGAATAGCACAGGTACACGCTCTTCTCTTTGGTTCTTCATTTAAAATTCCGCTCTCGTATTCAGTCAATAATCGTTTGTGATACGATCTCTGTTTCCATCGAGTCTAGTGCACTTGATGATACTGTTCTAACATTCAGATTAGAAACCACGAGCCACAATCTGTTTGTGTATCGTCGCAACACTTGATATTCACTGTTTATTTTGTGTTTGTAAGCTTCTGAATAGCGCACTTACTTTGTTGTTCACTGAGTGTAACGTGGATTTGAGTTCGATCTTTACAATTATATTCTTGGTAGAAAGTGCAGCTCATTATCAGTATCATCTTATTGTTTTGCTAAGTTCAATCAATATAAAACTAATTTATTTTTTTCTAACGCAAATTTAAGTTTTATACTCTAAAGAGTAACAAATTAACGCTAAAAAGTCGTTATAGCCCTTTCGTAAAAGCTCTTCTGAGCGCAGCCTGATAATAAAAACAAAAGATAAGAGATAGCGGTATTGAAATTGACGATGAGAAACTTTTTTTTTTTTGGAAAATATTCAGAAAAGTTATTGAAAATATCGACTATTCTGTCAATGGGCTACGTTGAGATTTTATTATTAGAAGAGAGGCTTTTTATTGAGAAAGTTTAGTCACATATGTGAGGATAAGGCCGCCCGTTGTATGTTATGGCAAAAAGTACGTAAGCGATGACGCGCTGCAGACAGAGGAGCCACTCCGAACAAAGTTTCATTTTGCTCACAAATTTTGACATTGCGGTTTTACAGGGAATATTGGACTGAGCTCAGTCGCGGCTGTCATCAGTGCTTTGTGCGGGCGTTTGTCACGTGATTCATACATTAAGTAGCCGTAACGAGGTTGGTTGCATTGGATGGGTTACCTTTATTATTTGTTACAGACCGAATTTACTTTTTTGTTTTTAATTCTTTCTTTCAATATTTTTTAAGTTATAAAGGTCATTAAATCTTTCAAGATGACAAATTAGAAATTCATTATCTAGGATTATAATAAATTATTTTAAGTCCATAGACGAAATTGGTAACTTGTCATAATAATATGGATCACGCCATCCAGCTTTCTTATTGTTTAAGATCATGTTTGGTTTTTTTATTTTATTAGGTATCTGTTTTTTCACATATATATTTTTGTCGAGCTTGGTGGTTTTCACAATTTAATGTTTGAAGTGAGATCATTATTACTTTATTACTACGTCTTGTTACTTTTTTTCTTGTTCTTGTTACCGAAGATTGCAGAATCTTCGTCTTATGTGGTGTAATATAAAATTTTCTTATAGATATTTGATGCCCTGTCTACCCCCTAAGGTATGTAAGCATGATATGATGTATGTTTAGACGACTCGATGTATTTATGTTTGTAACAAAAACAACCTACTCTTTTTTTAAATTCGGAATCAATATAGTAGCAACCCTAGTGAATCTGTCAATTATAGCTGTCAATATTCTAAATGGCGGGAGTGGCTCTTCTGTATACTTACTATTTTGTGGTTATGGTGTACAATAAAGTTTAAGTGTAAATATAAAAAAAACGTCAAAATATGTATTGCTATTGCATTTTATAAGAAATTCATTTGCACGACAACTAATTCTCAAATTATCATGGTTGTGATCAAATAAACTGGCTCGTACCACAAAGTAAGTAAGCGGTGGCGTGCCGCAGACTCGTAGTATCATTCAGCAACTATCAACGCGACGTAGCGGTTTGTAGCATATCGTAGTAAGTTACGGCGTTGCTGTTCATAGCTTGTTGTAGCGGTTCATAGCACAACATATCCGCTACTTCTAGCTAGCTCCCCATTCATAATTTCATATCAATCTATCGCTATTTATTGCAATGTGCCATCTTGATGTGTGCAAGCAAAATCAAAACAAACAATAATAGTAGGAAAATTAAAAAATACTTTTTTTTTGTTTTAATGGGTACACAGCATTTATATTCTACCTCTGGCTAACCTAAAATCGTCAACGTCAAAATTATTGACTTAATAACCCGTTTTATGTTTCATATACCTCATGAAAGCCTCATCATTTTGCTAATTTATCAAATTATACCAGTTTGTTGAAAAATGGAACATGATCCATTTTTTAGAAGAGCTGTTATACGATTAGGAAGGGTTAATGTTTCCCAATGTTCCGCTATCAATATTCCAAAGCAGTACCTAGAAATGACGCATTTAGTAACGGTAATACTAGTTCTGAATAGTCTGTGATATTCAATAGCTTCGCATGACATTTGCTAAAGACTTAGTGCAGAATATTGTAAGGATTTTTTAAACCTAAGCTTGATTCATCCTCTGTATCGTGAGTCGTGATCATCTAGTTCAAAGTCATCTTTTTGGTCATAGCTGTTTTTTGATTTCATTATAAATCTTGGAATACATTGCTAATCCTGACAATTGCCAAGTGCGTGCATCCTTGAAGTCTGACCTATAGGTTTATTTTTAGGGTTCCGTTCCTCAAAAGTCTATTGTCTGTATGTCTGTCCGTCTGTCTGTCCGTGTGTCAAGACCTTTTTCTATATCGAGTGGTGGTGGTGTGAAAATTTACCGATAAGTAGTTTTACTCATTCTATAGAATGAGAGAAAAGTTCCATCACGCATAATACTTAATGACTTTTTATATCTACTTCTTCTGTCTTATTTAGAGCATTTGGAATATTGTATTTTCTTAGAAATAGTTCGTATGTCTAAAATTCTTTTCCTTACCAAGATATGTGATATCAAGTAACTCGGAATGATTTAGCCAAGGCTTTTTTTGGTATACATCTAATCTACATATAACTTGGATATATATCAAAAGTACGAGTACAAACTAAAATGACTGTAGTTAGTATATGTAAGAAAAGAAAAACTGTTTAATTGTCACAAAACGACATATAATATAAGTACATGCTTATGCTAAACCCTTAGCAATAGTGTTAGTAGTACTTAAATTAAGTTAGTAAATACGAGAAATAAATAAAACAATAATAGCGTACACGACCTAAATGTCTATGCCTATGTAGGTACTACCTATGTACGGTGTGAAAGGTGTTTGTACTGAAACCAGGTCAATTAAATGAAATTGAAATCCACTCGAATACAATAGATTCCAAATAGTAATACCAGCCCATTGCACACCCGCGTCAAGATCTAAATCGTTTCAATAATAAACCGTGATTGCTGCTGCTTAGAGAATTGCAATATCCGCTGCACGTGTCGCCGATGTTAGCGTGGCAGTGAACAAGATGTTTTAGGGCATGATAACTAAGTGGTTTTAAACTTAAACGGTTCGGAAATATTTAAGCATCAGCGTGAAATCACGTAGTTTTAAGTGAATTAACACAACAATATACGAAAACAGCCTGACCATGAGATATTAATGAACCACTGCGACCGCTTCCAAAAATAATACTTTTAATAACGACAAGGTCATTCAATAATTATGCACGAAATAACGTTAGTAACAGTAATTTTATTAATTACAAAATCTATACTTATACTTATATACTTATATAATATTATAAAGCTGATGAGTTTGTTTGTTTGAACGCGCTAATCTCAGGAACTACTTAGTGGAATTGAAAAAATATTTTTGTGTTGGATAGTCCATTTATCGAGGAAGGTTATAGGGTATATAACATCACGCTACAACCAATAGGAGCCGAGCATAAATGAAAAATGTTGCAAAAACGGGAAAAAAACCATTTTGAGAGCTTCCGTTGCGTGCGCTGCGTAAGTGTTTATTGTTACGCAACATTCATGTATGTAGGGTAGGTAGGTAGCCAGTTGACGGGATCGAAGCCACGTGGGACAGCTAGTCATTGTATAATTCAATACGTACAGCCACTGAAACTCAATCAACATATTAAGTTAAATTATCTATGTTTCTAATCGTATAATCTACACAAACAGTAGTTCTCCTGATCTTGTAATCCTTTTGGACAACGAATAACGTGAAATTATTAATATTCTGGTGAACGTTGCTCTCATCCTCTTAGTGGTATCTTCATTATCTCGATGAACACCGTAAGTATTTTATACAAGAGGACGCTGAGCAGTGCGGTTTATTTATACATTGAATATGTAAGTGTTCTATCTGAGATAGTAGCTAAGGTAAGTGTAGTGCCTTGTGGTAATGCGGGCTAACGTCAGAGTGTAACCACAATCAATTTACGTCAATTTAAACATGATCGAGATGTGTTTATTAACACCTTAACTGCCAGAGAACGAGACACAATAGAAAATGTATTGTTTGTCAGACATCTGGCAGTTAAGGTGTTAAGCTATATTAATAAAAGACCCGTAGAGGTTGATTCTACATCTCACTGGATACCTAAGGCGATATTATGTACATCAAATAATTGGCGAATTAATAGATCTATATTATAAATGTGATTTCGTTTTCAGAAGGCATAATTCAATATCAGTTTAAAGTTTTTCACTTTCTTAGAATATTCTATAATGAAAATGATTTTAAATATACATAATAATGAAAATACACACATGCTTTTGTGTTGTTCATCATGCAAAATATATTTTTTTACGTAGATGCAAGTCAATTTTCTGCATCAAGTCCTATTTCCGTGAGAGACGTTGTGTCTGGTGGATGAAAAAAAAAAATATCCACGGTGATAATAATTACTTTGATTTGGTCTACTCGTGTGTTCTTAATTAAGTCTGACAAATAGCCCTCGGTCTTTACTAATAAGGCCTCCATCAGATTAATGATAATCTTATTCATTAATAACACTTTGATGTGCATTTGAAATAGAGTTTGATAAACTCTGTAGATTGGAAAGGAAAATCACCATTATCAAACAAGTTAAAACTACTTTAAAGTTACTTTAAAATTGTATGCACACAAAGAATATATCCTCGCTTGTACTAAAGAGCTGCACTTTACTTCAAGTACATTGGGATCATGTTTAAAGTGTTCACATAGTGTCTGGCAGCGCTTCTTTTGTGAGAGTGGGTCGTATTGTTCAGATAAGAGAGCTATTTGTGAGAACTGTGCGTTATGGTAGAGGAAACTACTACAAGCATATAATATGTGTTAGAGGTGTGTTTAAATTAATATTTTATTATTTCCGGGAGTATAATGCGACTTTTTAAAAACGACTGGCTTTCAGTTTGATTTAAAACATATTTACGCTTCACTTGATTAAAACACGTGAATTTGACAAGTGTCGATAGATTCAACAGATATTAAAGCTTCTACCTGCGCTTTCAGTTAACGCTGTTATTTACTTACTGCACATTTCGTGAAACCTACGTGAAAAACTGCCGTCTACAAAAAGTTAAGTAGAAGTATCTCTGAAAACTCTATTGGGCGAGGCGTCAAATGTGACTCTCCCTCACATGATATAATGAAAGTCCTTATCACCTCATTAAGTTTTCGTCGCACTCCCAGTCATTTTCACCGCCTCTCTGATTAAGGTCCGCTCCGACTATTTGATTAGCTCAATGACGTCAGTGAGAACCGGATGTGCGGGTCATTAAGCAGAGTGCCGGATAATGGAGAAAAATGAATAAAAGACGAAGAAACAATATCAAATTAAGTATGAAGACACTGAGTGTTGTGTATAAGTCTAATATTTATTATATTCGATAGAAATAAAATGAATTATTTTTTCAGATACGGAAAGCGCTGGCTCGGGAGGAGGCACGGCTTCCTGTCGTTTCGGGCGACGCAGGTGCTCTCAGGGCATGGTTGCTTCGAGAAGTACCTGTGTCGCATAAACAGGGAGCCGGACGCCCGGTGTCACCACTGCGTCGACTGCCGGGAGGACACGGCGCGGCATACGCTAGCAGAGTGTGCCGCTTGGGAGGAGCAACGCCGAGCCCTCATCTCTATATAGGCAGAGACCTGTCGCTGCCGGCCGTAGTCGAGTCTATGGTCGGCAGCGAGGAATCCTGGGACGAGGTGGTATCTTTCTGCGAGACGACTGTTTTGTTGTCTGAAGGCTGCGGAGAGGGAGAGGGAGATTTCATCCGCTAACCTGATCCACAGCAGACGCGCCGGGCGTTGGCGGAGGGCGGACAACGCCCTCTTCCAGCTCCCCTAAATGGGTCCAGGGGCGGCAGACTCGGGGACGTCCGTCGCCCCCCACACATCAGGACCCGAGGTGGTGGCCCGAAGTGTTCCACGCGCGCCCCTCTTAGACGTCGCGGGAGGAGTCCAACACCTCACTCCACCCCAACCCGAGGTCGTGACCCGCACAGGCGGGCCGTCATTAGCCGGGGGTTGCGGCAGTATCGTTGTTCCCGCGAACCCTGGCGTAGATGTGAGATGTAATACCGAAGTGGTTTTTAGTCAGTAGGAGTCTGATAGAGCCATCCGCCCCCGTCCGCCCTCGGAAAAAAATAATTAAAAGGTACGTATCCACATTATGATGTTAAAGTCATACCTGGAAAAGAGGAGTTCTGGTGAGCATAATACAATTTAGTTTTTAAATTCTTATTTAAATAATTTTCCACTCAAAAGCCGTCTGCAGCACAATTGTTACTGTTTCTTATGCAGTTTTTTCCATTTCCTTTTGCTAGTTCTGTAATGAATGAATTTTAAAGATAGTTAAAATAATAATTATTTTATAAAATACACAAATAAAAAAATGTATATTGTGATAACTAATAGGATTTGCTACCAAAAGGTAAATCTTAAAAAAAAATAGGCAACGTTGTCATACATGGCTCTTAGAAGTTCGTTGAAATACTTTCAGTAGGTACTTTGTCATACTTTTCAGGGTTCCGTACCCAAAGGGTAAAAACGGGATCCTATTTCTAAGACGCCGCGGTCCGTCTGTCTGTCTGTCTATTTAGCTGTCTGTCACCAGGCTGTATTTCATGAACTGTGATAGCTAGAGATTTGAAATTTTTAGAGATGATGTATTTCCGTTGCCGTTACAACAAAAAAAATAAAAAAAATAAGAGGGTCTCCTATACAGCAAACGTGATATTTTTGTCGTTTTTTTGCGATAACGGTACGGAACCATTTGTGCGCGAGTCCGACTCGCACCTGGCCTGTTTTTTTTTTGGTTGGAAAATCATTCAATGATATCTCCCCCACTGGGTGAAGCGGGCGGTCGTGTCAGATTTTTACTGACTAAAACCCACCCGTGTTCTTTCAGTTGCTTGTGCCAGGACCTCGAGCTTTGTCATAACTAGTAAACGAATTAAAAAAGAAAAGAAACAAAAAAATCCGCACTTCAATCCCTAAAAAGTGCACCAACTATGTTAGTTATTAAAAGAACAACAATAAACCTGCACTCTAATTGCGCATCTGTTTTAACACCACGAAGCGCACTCCTTCCCTTTCACTTTGGTAACTCAACAATATTCATTGCGTTTTTTACGCTATCAAGTAGACGGATTTTTGAAATGAATTAATGGGTGCAAGTAAAGCACACCGTACGCTATTCTTTGAACTTACACAATTAGGGAGCTGAAATTTTTGCTACAAAAAAAAATTATTTTACTTTTTGTGTAGTGCAAGTTAAATTTAGAAATCTCCGCTCGCGCCACGCTGTAGAAAATACAAATATGAGACTGCCTCGATAGTGTTGACAAATGCAAGTTGGCAAAGTTTTAAAAAGCAAAAACAAACAAAATATTAAAACACATGGAAGATAGGTACAGATTTATTAAATACCAAAAAACGTATCTACCAATTGCAAAATCAGAATGTTATGCAAATAGATGATACATGCTACACCAAATAGCAGGCATACAAAAACAAAATGATAACAATATAGGTTAGGTTAAGACGGGCTGGTGTCCGCAACTCCACGTCTAAGCGCGTATTTTGCGTACGGGATAACAATATAATAGTCAAACAGTTTAACAAATATTATCGACAGGCAAATCAACATTAAATAGGCTTCCAAATACCACCTAACGTAAAATGCTTATTGCAAAACCGTATGAAATGCATCTGTATTTAGAATAATATACCGTGAGCTAATGATAATAATGCAAATGATTTTCTTCAACAATAATAAATCAACAGTAAAAATAATAGCTATGAATTGTTGTTTTTGTTGATGTTTGTAGCGATAGCGGTAACAACAGAGACAAAGCAAATAGTTTGTTTTATTCCGACTTCTCGAAGAGAGTGATTCAGCGGAGAGTGTACAAAAGATAATCATCGTTTTTATGACAAAATGCGTGTTACTGTAAACACAAGGTATTTGTATGTATGCACAATTTATACGTTCTGATTGATTGCTTATCGCGACAAAAGTATGTCTATGATTGTTAATTGTTTGGGAAATTGCCTCTGAGTTGTACTAAATGTGATGTTAGTTTCATGATATGAATATGCAGGCACTATCATATTAACAGAAAGATAAGTAACATCTTCGTAATGGCCGAAGGTAATAATGTAAACCAAAGCAGAGTTAGTGTGTCTTTTACGAAACGAAAACTCTTTTTTTATGTTACGGTACCCGTAGTAAAGTTAAAACTTAATATTATTATAGTCGTTCTAAATATTCCATTATAAATAATTCAGGAGAAAGCTGCGTTATATTAAAGACAAACAACGAAGTCAAACCTTTGTGCAAATGCATATATGCCACTGGTAAGCCAAATGGACGGAATTAATATGTATTCGTCATCATCATTAGCCTTTTAATGTTCGCACTGCTGGGATACAGGCTTCCCGAGAGGGAATGGGCCGTAGTAAACCACCACGCGCGGGCCTAGTGCGGGTTGGTTATCTATAGATGTATTATTAATTACTTATTGTTTTGAAAGTTCAACATACTCTATTTAGGTTTCATGTATAAAATTCAATGATTGTACTCCCTAGAGAAAATGAAAAAGTGTCTGTAACTATAAACTATATGAAAAAGTTTAACCTTCGAACTGCGACTATAAAAACGATATTTTTCAACATGTTATGTTTGGAAATCCATGCATGAAAACTTGAGTTAATATATTACGCTGTATAATTTCAAAACCATTTTCGGCTGAGTATTCAGTGCTCGTTCTGGAATAGATTCGGTCCCAAACTGAATTAAATAATTTCTATCTAGACTCATGTCATATCAAAGATACACTGGCTCAAAGGATTTGAAATTACCAAGTCCTTTTGATGTTTCATTTTTTATTTCAATTAGTATTTCATTTTTTTAATGGCTCCTCTATCACAACATGTCAGGATACGCTAAGGGAAATACCAATACTACCGGCCGGAAAATGTGATGTTTGATATTACTAAAACCTGTTATTCAAAAATAATGTCTGTTATCAATATGACACGCTTTTGTTGTTTGCTAACGGAAAAATAAAATATATTAATACAATTTTTGAAACCGTAAATTGCGAGTTTTAAATAAAAATTCGTTGTGAGTCTTTGCTATGCCCAAGTTTTCTTTTAAATTCTGAAATTTTTTCTTCCATAACAGAATATACAAACCGGAAACCTGAAAAAAACCCAAGCAAATATGTAATATCAAATTATGCAAAACATAAACTTGAAAACTGGCATGATTCTGCCAAGGAAAAGAAAAGCCAAAACATGAATAACGGAATAAAATGTAACGAGGGGAGATGTCAAGGTGGCAAATAATAAAAACATTATTTATTTAAACTTATTGCGATGAATTTATAAAGCACAAATGAAATAATAGAACGAACAGATGACTGGTAATTTGAAGACGAATCGAAAAATGGTTGATTGAATTAAATTTTTAGCAGTAGAATACTTTCTCCGATTTCCTTGTTACTGCAATATCATTACATAACACTACTTATAGCGGAATGAACCAGGAAAACAAAGAAATCTACAAATATGAAATAGAAAATGTGGTCGCGATTTTTTATTGTAGGAAGATGTAATGTAATCGAAGAAACATAAATCGCAAGGGTTTCTCATATTTTATTGAGAAGGAAATGGAAAGATGAGTTCAGTTATTTAGTAATGCCTTGTGGCGTTAAGTCCGCCTATGTACCACTATTGTACATGAAGTTTAAATAAATAAATAAATAATCTTAGTTTGTTTAACTTTTATTTTTGTTGCATTCTTATTTAAATACAAATTTTTTATAGCATTCACAAGAAATCACAGTGCGTACCCACCTAGTACTTAACGTTATATTAATTACATGAAAGCTTCATTACTTGAAGAAACATGTTGCAAACATTAACAATTTCGTCGCCAGTCTGAACTAACATTTTAAAGAAGCTCTTGAAATTTTCCGTAACTGAAGTAAAATTCATTTTCAGATTCCAGCTAGTTTTAATTGCGAAAGACGACGTTTTAATTAAGATGTATTTCTCGGAAAGAGCTATTTGTAAGTACGAGTAGGGGTTTTGAAATAGCCAAGGAAAAGACGGTGGAGCGCTTATAAGCGCCATAAAGGGGTTTTTTTATCAGAATCTTGCCTGTTCGAGAATCAGATTTAAACAGAAAAATTAGCGGATTCAAGCCCGGAAAAAATATATGTGATAGATACATTCTTGCTATAGTAAAATTAGTATCTCAAAACACGTTGGATCTCAATTTTCAGCTAAAGTGTAGTGTAAGTTTTTTATTTGCTAAAGTGTAATGAGAATGATCATCTGGAGTAGGTAAGGCTAATCACTACATATAAAATAAAGTTCCCCGCCGCTTTTGTACACGATAAATTTAAAAAATACCAGACGGATTGTCATGCGGTAAGTGATAGATTGTCATTCATTGTCACCTATAGAAAGAGTAAGAAAAGAAGAAGGTATAATTTAACACGGGTGAAGTCGGAGCGGGTCGCTAGTTATTATTTATTTTAATTTATTACAAGTAATGAACATTGTAGAAAGTAGTGCTTGGTGCTATGGTGACCTAACACACCTGGCTTAGCAAGCGATGGTCTTAAAAATATTCAAATTTTACATTTCTTTTCCAATTCTCCGGACTAGCATCTCTTTGAAAGATTTAAAGTTCAAAACATGTAACTTTTTTTCGTCTCATCAAATAACTTGTGTTGTCAGGAGATGACGAATGCTGATCCGTAGCTGCGATATGCGATGTCTGGTTCCACAGCTGTTATGTAAATGAAGGAAATAACTTCATACCCAGTTTACTTTTACGTTCTTTTTGAGCATGTAATATTTTAATCCTTATATTTGCTTTCTGGAGATAAACAAGGGAAAAACAAATTACTTATGAAAGGATAATGGGCAAAAATGTATGGAACTTGGTCAAAGAGCCTCCACTGATGGGACCTATTTATAGTCAGGTAAATATGATCATAAAAAGGACAGATTTTGTCAGAATTATGTGACACGTTTGCGCTTTCATTTCCCACAAGTCTCATCAGTGGAGACTCTTGTATCACTTGCAAATTGTCCTTTCAGAAATATGTGATTTCTCCAAGAAGCTTTATTAATCTAAAAAATTGTTGAGGTTATAACTTAGCTTTGGTTCAAATGTACATTTTCAAATGTAAGGATGCGAGGGATCACGGAATACGTTACGCAGTGCATTGCACTATTATATCATCCATCATATTTCCAGGTGATTCACGAAGAACGCTTAAGGCGACGCAACGGAGACGCCCTAACGCCCCAAGCCACCGTAGGACACGCCCTGGGCGTTGGGAGTCGCAAGCCGAGTCCCGGCCACCGTATGCGCGGGCTAGCGAAGGGCGAGTCATAGGTAGCTCGCTGTCCGATATGGATCAGGCCCGAGTCGACGGTGCGTAGTGTTCCACGCGCGCCTCGAAGAGATGTCAGCAAAAACTGAGGCGGTCCGCTAGGGTCGATGCCTGTCTGGGTCGTGGATAAATTTGAAAAAGAGTTACCGCAGTCCTGGCTCAAGCAACTGAAGGAACGCGGGTGGGTTTTCTCGCTTCACCCAGAGCGGGAAAAGTCATTGTATGATAACCCAATCCAAAAAGAAAAAGAAAAAAGTTGAGTCACGAAACGAAATCCAGTAAGTCACGTGTAATCAAGTGTGAGTGAATTTTATTCATTTTCGAGAAAATCTATTGTTAAATACACCTAAGTAGATTGATTGAGATGAATCTGGTTGCCACCAAATTATGTTTCCACGATATTCACCTAATCAGCTTTTAAACTGATTCATTTGAGCTTAAAATACGTGTAGGTAGTTTGTATAATGCCAGCGCGGCATTGCGTCGTTTTTAAGTACAACAAGCACAATGTTTGCAAAACCAGCAAATTAGCTTTGCGCTAGTGATTTAGGCAAATGCTTGTAATGCGGAAATTATGAAGGTGCTCAAACAACGTTAGTTAGTAAACTCAGTCGGTGCATAACGTCACCTTGTCTCGCTTCAAACATTCTGCAGGTTGTTAGTGTGTGTGCATACACAAGGGTCTTATTCGGGCTCAAACCGGTTGGGAACAGAAGTTGTTTTGTTTGTAAAGCAAATCAAACGCTTGAAAATTACTTGTGAAATGACTGAGTCATGACGACGTACATATGTGCCTAATATTGCGTCAAATACATAGTAGTCTACCTGTGTATTGTGTTTATGTTATCTATCTAAGTATCTAGATAGTCTTTGAACAGGCTGCCATAAGCCATTATTACAGTGTTACGTATAAAGCTCATTTTACGAAGGGTTGTGCTATTAAAGTCTATTGGGTCAGCACTGATGACTTATATTGAAAGGGAAGTCTCTACACTGCCGCACTAGTGATGAATGTTATCGAACAACCGTTTTTCGATGTTGTGGTAGTTTTCAATTTCTCCTCCTATTGCGCCAGTTAAATTTTTAAGTTCACTTTAATTCAATGAGATGGAAATGACAATTCTGTGGGATTTACAACTGATCAAATTTAGATTGAAACCACCGACAAGCCTGTGATTTAAATAGTTTAATTATTGTTGAACTTCAATTAGAAATCTAATAAGGGCTTTTCCGCGAAGCAAAGCGGAGAATGACTGAGTTCTTGTTAAAATGGTGGACGAAACCAAACTAAATGTAATACATTCAAGCGTTGTCATATAATCGATAATTAATCTTATCTAATAATATTTGTCGTGTTATATTGTTACTTGGCATAATTTACTTAACTTACAACTTACTTAGTGTGTTCGCGGACAGGTGGGACTCTCCACTGCTACGCCACTGGATGCGCTTGCACACTGCCTTGTGAGCAGTGGACAGTTCCTCCACGTCAAATTTTTAATGTGCTGCCCCTGATTATTGTTTGTATATTTGTATGTGTTGTAACTGTTTTAATTGTTTTTTTTTTTTTGTCTGTATTGTTTTTCGTATGTCCCATTCTATGTTTTATTAAGTGTACCTATGGACAGAAAGTCTGAAATAAACGTTAATTTATTTATTTATTTATTTAAACCTCTTTACTCAGTCGTTGAATACCAAAAGCAGTTTTAGCCCAGTCGTTTTAGCATAATTAAGGGGTCAATTTCGGAATTAGTTTTAGGCTGAAAACTTGTATACACCTTCATTTTAGCCTTCTAAAAGTAATCTCAAAAGTTTCATAAAATCCCGTGTCTGCGTCATTAATTATTCAAGGTCAAGGGGCCCAGCCAGCTTGGGCTAAAGAATTTTATTATGTAAGCTACCTGCTGAAATTATTTGCCTCAAATGGACTTTGTTTCTGAAACAAGTTACCAAGAGGCTATAATGACATTCACTCCGTTATTTGGCCCAGTCGTCGTGGGCACGTGGGCACAAGTCTATCAAGAAACTAGGTATTGGTGAAAAGTATTCCGATGACCTCATTGTTACGTTTAGTAAAGGAGCTGCAGAAGTGGAAAAGAACAACCAACTA
The DNA here is from genome assembly GCA_949775005.1 of Orthosia gothica. NCBI lineage: Eukaryota > Metazoa > Arthropoda > Insecta > Lepidoptera > Noctuidae > Orthosia > Orthosia gothica. The sequence continues at coordinate 14,277,094 of OX459053.1, read as the reverse complement.
AATTAGATACCTACGAGTAAATAAAAATCAGATGTGATAATGACTTTCAAAAGCTAGTGCAGTTAAGTCGTTCAGATTGGTCTGAACTAAACTAACTATTCTCACCATAAACTAGTTTCCCATAAATGACTTGCCGCTTAGTTGCCGTAGTAGAACTAATAATTGCAAGTTAGTGCTATGATGCGCACCTAAACTGTCAGATTAACTAACTACTTATACTCCAAATGTTGACTTTAATTAAAAGTTTGCAAAGAAGCCACTGTTTATTAGTCAACTGTTTACTTAGGAAGTTTAAGCTTGTATAGACGCATCGTTTTTGCTAAGCATACCTTGCTGTTATACATACAGTGATAGATTCATCGAATAACTGTATTCTGAGATAAGCAGGAAAGTTTATAATCGCGTGATCAGGGGGGTGACCACAAGCTCTTAGAGTAAGGTTATTTTGAGTGTGTGTAAGGGACAGATGTATATGACGTGTATACATCTGTCACTTACTCGATATCAAAATAACCTTACTCTAAGAGCTTGTGGTCACCCCCCAGACCTAGTGTATGTCATAATAAAATTAGCATATTAACAGTAGACATGATAAAATTAGCTCCCCAAGTTATATTGACCTCAAAAAGTCTAGTCTCGAGGCATTTAAACATGTATTTTATTGCTCCCTATTGACTTAAGTACTAGAATTCCTTGCGCCACACATAATCAGTAAAAGGATTTCAAGAATTAGACTACGTCTCGACCCTATTACTAATACCACGGGGTCTCATTGCTAAGAAAGAATATTTGGTTCAAATAAATCTCACTAGATGACGCGACATGTACACACAATTCAATAGAATTGCGTTAAAAATTAACATTATCTGGAATTGAACATAAAAATTGTATGTTCTTGTTTAATTAACTCTACTAAGTACAAAATTATGGAATATTGGGCTCTTAATTCACATTTCAAAGATTATTTGAACGGATCATTTAAAATTGATGCCATAGATGGCGCATTTTTAAATTTCAGAGGCATTCAACTCGATTGTTAAAATTTGCATTTTAACACATATTGGTGCAAAAAAACTGTAACAACGTGCAAAAAAATACTATAAAACCAACCTTCAATGTATTTAAAGAAAAAAATATTCACGAACCTCGTAAACCTAAATAACCTAACCGTTACTTGCAAGGCGCTGCTAACACCATCTATTGCCGTGAAACGGGATCAAACGCGATTGATGTACTCACAAAAATAACAAGATTAAGCAGATGAAAAACGCTAGTTACGTTGGCACGGTTTTTTTGTATGGGATGAGGCATCTGTATGCTAGTATTATATTATCTGTGCTAATACTATACGATCCGTCTGTATGTCTGTCTGTCCGTCTGTCACCAGGCTGTATCTCATGAACCGTGATAGCTACACAGTTAAAATTTTCACAGATGATGTATGTATTTCTGTTTCCGCTATAACAACAAATGCTAAAAACAGAATAAAATAAATATTTAAGTGGGGCTCTTAAGATGTTTTTTGCGACAATGGTACGGGACCCTAACCCTACCTAAACCTGTTTTTTATATTCAACTTTTCCACACAGCAATCCTCTATAGGAAATTTATAATTGGCTGTAGGTGTAATTCTGAAAAAAAGTTTGAATTACCATTACCTGCTTTGTTTGATCTTTCGCTATTTTCCTAATATACCTAGGTATATAAAAGCAACGTAGGTATCAATATATCTACGTTGATTTTATTAATAAAACAAATTAGGTAAACTTAATTATAATCATTACGGTTGCTTGTCTTTTTAAGAAAGGAGTGTTAAGTGTGAATATTAATTCATGAAAGTTATTTCGAATAGATAAGAGAAATTGTTACGAGAATACGATGAAATGTACTATAGTCAGCGGCGTTTTGCGTGGCAATAATTATATTAGCATTCTGTTTCAAGTTGTAATCCACTAAATAATATGTGGTATTTACTGAAGGTTATAGATTGATAGATATATATAATATATATGATAGATATATATATAGGATAGAGGGTATAGAGATAAGTCCCCAATAAATAAATTTTATTGCTGTTAGAAATTGGTCAACAACAAAACTGAACTGGCGATAAACATTTTCTATTATTTACGTGATTGATACCATTCGGATAATTTCACTAACTACAATACCACTAACCGCAATAATTTTTACTTGCTCTTGAATATAACAAGACCATCAGCGAGTTTTTTTTTTTTTTTTCATTTTAGGCTCGCGCTTGACCACTATCTCACCTTTGTTTTGATGGCCGGGCTATTTAAGTCGCAATAATTCTTACTTGCTTTTAAATATATTTATCAAAACCGTCAGCGTGTCAAAGCTTGGGATGGCCGGGCTACTAATTTACTTTCAAACGAATGTCTCAACATTATTCAGACGGGAAACGGTAGAGAATTACTTAATTGATATTAATTGAATGGGGCTCTGTGTTGCTATAACGTGCAAACCCTTGCCGACTTTGTCAAATTTATAAATTAACGTCATTTGACAAATTCACTTTGCCTTCAATTATGAAAGCGATAGGGCTCAGAAAATAGTATATTATGCAACTAGTGAATAAAAGACGGATTTAAAGCGAGGGCCATAGATGAATCACGAGCAAATGAAGAATTCTAAAGACTGAATCACGACCGTAGGGAGTGATTCATGATGATTGAATCACGAGCATAGCGAGTGATTCAAGTGTTAATATCAAGAGCGACGCGAGTGATTCATGGCCCTCGATATAAATCCATTTTATTCAAGAGTTGCATACTATATTTTATACATCAGGTTACAAACCACACATGTTTCGGATGCATCTCGTTGCAGAGTCTGACTAACACCACATTACATTTAGTGGCAGATAGTTTTTAGTTTAGTTAGTTTAGAAAAAATCTTTATATACATAGCTGAAGTACTTACAAAATAAGTAACAGTTACACTTATATTAATAACAACACTTTTACAGGTTACACCTGTGAAAGTGTCACCTTTCAAAGTATATAGTAATAATGGTTACAAACTTATTACAACAGGAAGGATTTACTAATCAAACCTTTAATATTAATATATGAAATTATTGTAATAATTTCATTTTTATAAAATGAGGGGGTAACAGCAAATACTTAACTAAACGCTTGGCGTAGGTGCGACCGGTGCAAGCGGTAACCCAGGTGATCGCGCGTGGCCACTGGTGGCGCATGAGCTACCGCGCCCCCCGCGTGCTCATTTGTTTACGGTGAGAGCGGGGAAATCGCGCATCGCACGAGCCCAGCTACGACGCGCTATCAGTATTGTGCGCGAACAAACCGTAGTGATGGGGAAGCTTGTATGTACCGTATCCACCGATATGTCGCAAGTCCTTCAACTTAATTTGACCTATGTTAGCAATTAATGTATTTTGATGACATTTATTTTTATTGTAAAATTTACGAGTTAATTTTAAGATAAATTTTGTAATGTTAGGTAACTTAATGTTTGTGTGTAGTGCTTTAAGGTTAGTTTTAAACGGAGTATTATAGGCAATTTTAACTGCTTTATTTTGAATTATATGTAACAGGTTATAATTAGATTGACAAGTGCTACTCCATACCGGACACGAATAAGTGATGAAAGGTCTGATTAGAGTGGTATATAACCTAAGTTTGGTTTTAGCGCTGAGCTTACTTTTTCGGTTAAGTATAGGACTGAGAGAACCGAGTGCTTGAGCTCCCTTAACGCGTAAATTATTGACATGCTTTGTCCAGTTGAGCTTTTTATCCAACGTAACGCCAAGATAGCGAACTTCAGTGGTCCACGGTATCAATTGCCCAGCGATTTTTAATTTTATTTTTGGGGTGGTACGTTGGCGTGTAAAAAGTATCGCCTCAGTCTTTGATTCGTTCAACTTCAGCTTCCACTTGTTGAAATAAGATTGAAGTAGTTCAAGCGACAACTTATGATAAAGTCCAAGTCATCATCGCTTGTGTACGATGCTGTATCGTCGGCAAAACAGGCCAGGTGAGTACGGACCAGCACAGGAACGTCACTCACGAATAAAATGAAGAGATTGGGACCGAGCACCGAACCTTGAGGAACTCCTGCCAATACCGTCTGAGGCGACGACCTGTCAGTACCAATATGGACAACAAACTTGCTGTTATTAAGGTAAGATTGGATAAGTTTTACTAGCTCAATTGGAATGCCGTAACACTTAAGCTTGTATAACAAGCCTTCGTGCCAGACGGTATCGAAGGCTTTTTCGATGTCCAGAAGGAACATATCGCTAGACTGCTTAAGGTTAAGATGATAGGTAATGTGTTCAGAGACTCGAGCCAATTGTTGTACCGTGGAGTGAGAGGAACGAAAGCCAAATTTCTCGTTCATAATGAGATGCTCAGAGCAACGTAGCAAGCGATTGTAAATCATGACCTCAAACAGCTTACCTAGAACAGGAAGAAGGCTAATAGGCCTGTAACTTACTGGCAAAGAGGTATCTTTTCCAGGGTTTTTAAGTGCAATAACCTTTGCAGTTTTCCAAGTATTGGGAAAATATCCTAATTTCAAGCCACCGTTGAAAATTTTTGCGATAAACACAATAGATTTTTGCGAAAGATTTTTGAGCATAATGTTGTTTATACCATCATCACCTGGAGCCTTCCTGGTCTTGAGTTTACGTATAACTTTCCAGACTTCAGTTGGCCGCACTGGTAGATGTAATTCATTTATAACATGATCATTTAAGTGAGCAGTGGCTGACTGAACTTCCGTATCGAAAAATATTTAACTTTGCTGGTTTAAACTACATACTATTTGTATAAAATATTTTTTTGAGCTGTTAGACTTATTGCTCAGTGGTATGAGAAGAGTGGTCTTGAAATCTAGCTTAATCCTAAGTTTACAGTCCGTTTAGTGTAAATAAGGAGCAGTTACATCTGAATTTATATTTGTGGTGTGGTATTGAAACTAAAATAAATTCAGGCAATATTTTTGTACAATATCAGAGGCCCAACATATATTTTAACGGATATGCGAACAACAAGCCAATAAAGTTTAATGGCATAAAATATTTAATAGCAATAAGCTCCTTTTTTAAGATTGTTGTGTCAATATTTTGTTATTATAAGTGTGTAAACCAGTGTAGTTGTACGAAATCCTATACAACAAAAAAAAATACCAACGAAATAACGAACTGTAAAGCGAAAAAAATCTTTTAGTTTATCAGCATTTAGATTTGGCACAAAACAACAAAGATACATTATTAATTACTGTAGGCGACTAAAAGATTTTTCTTTATTTCGTCGGTTATTTTTTTGTTAAGAATGGTTATTTTCGCTTTTTTTGAAGAAAACTCAACAGAATCTGCTGAAAGCTGTATAATTACAGCTTTCAATTGTGTGATAGTGACGCGGCAGTCGTCGCGTCCGAGCAAACAAGGTTGCCCGCACATAGCGCCACGCGCACGGATGAGCTGATCTATGTACTCGTTTGAATTTCTGTTTATTTCAGTTCACTTTTATTTTAAATGTAGTATTAGGTTTTAGTAATTAGCGTAAAAAGTAGTTATAGTGGTTCTTGCAACGAGCAAAGGATGAGTATTTCCTGGAAATCGAAAATAAGTCGAGACGGTGATTATACTCAAACAACTAGGTACTATACTGATCCGCCTACACGGTCTTTATTGGACTGGCAACATTATGGGGTCTTCTGAGGAATATTTTCGTAACCTTTAGAGTGTTTTCATAGGATTCTCTTAAAGCTATAAGCTGGTTGTATAACATTTTTCAGGCTTACTAATAATTAATTGAAGTTAAATTCTAATATAATTCGGGTAACAAAAACCTTATTCTGTTAATGCTAGCATTAAATAGTTCTCGAAAAATATTGTCACCACCACCTTTGTTCATTTTACTTTTACAAAATGAAATCAAATCCACAGTATCATCATGAATTTTAAATGAGAATCCGGCTGGAACGATTTAAGAAAATGTATTTTACGCCGTAATAGTTTATAGTAAGTGTAATTGAATGGCTCTCACGCCATACAAAGCAACACACAACACTACCACAACACCACACACAATTACTGTGCTCTTTTATTTTTGTTTTCTTTTAAACTGGGAATAGTTAGCACACTAGAAAATTCTGCCTGTATCGTGGGTGCGTTTACAAACATTTAAATTTACATATAAAACACCCAGAGCCGGCACAACTAAACAATCTGTAAGGCTTTGGTTCTTGGTTCAAAACCACTCTCGTATTCAGTAGATAATTGCTTGTGGTTCGATATCAGTTTTAACCTAGTCTAGTGTACTCAATGATACTGTTCTGACATTCAGATCTCTATCGCGAGCTTCAATCTGTTTGTCGTCGCAACACTTCAGACCACAATTGTTTAGTTTGTGATTGTGAGCTTTTGAATAGCGCACTTACTTTGTTTTCACTGAGTGTGACGTAGAGTTGAGTACGATCTTTATCTCTATTCTTATGAGAGAGTGCAGCTTTCATAATAATAATAATAATAATAATATAGCCTTTTATTCAGATCCATATTACAAATATATGATTAAAATACATAGAAAACTTAAATTTAATGTAAACCTTAATCTAGTCTGTTATTTGAATTTTACTTATTTTCTGGAGATCTGTTTGCCAGTCGACAAAGGCCTCCCCCAACCTTTTCCACTCATGTCTTTCTTGAGCCACTCTGTTCCATGTAACGCCTGCCACTTGTCTTATGTCGTCATCCCATCTCTTTTGCGGTCTACCTCTTTTCCTTTTACCTTCTCTAGGATACCATCGTGTCACAATTTTACTCCATTTGTCTTTTCCTCTTACCATATGCCCTGCCCATCGCCATTTGAGCCTTCTAATTTTGCCCGTTATGTCTATAATCTTTGTTTTGCTTCGTATTACACGGTTTCTCAGTCGGTCTGACTTTTTCACATTCATCATGCTCCTTTCCATTGCGTGTTGGCATGATGCAAGTTTGCTAGTCGTGTTTTGTGATAAGGCCCATGTTTGGCTGCCGTACATGAGAACTGGTAGTATGCAAGTGTTAAATAGTTTGCTTTTGATATTTATATGAAGATTTCTATCTTTCATAATCTCTTTCAAACCCCAGTACCTTCTCCAGCCATTGGTTATTCTTCTTTCAACCTCTTTGCGCATCGGATTATCATCTGTTATTATCTGTCCCAGGTAAATATATTCATCAGTATAATCAATTTGGTTGTTTCCTAAGTTTATGGTAATTCTCTCTCCGTTTGTCATTACTCTTGTTTTTTCTGGGTTCAGTTTTAACCCTACCTTCTCGCTTTCCGTTGCCAATTCTTTTATCATGTTTGTTATGTCTTCCGGGGATTTTGCAAATAACACAATATCATCTGCGAATCTCAAGTGGGTCAATGAGACTTGAATCAATATTTAGACGTCTAAATTGGGAAAATCTCGGTATTAATGTAGACGGCAGCTTTCATACTATTATTTTAATTATTTCAATCAATATGAATTTATTTATATTTATGCTTAACGCACATTTGTTTTTAACAGAGAGCAGTATTAAGTTAAAAATTTCAAGTGAGAAAACCTTCAAAATATGATCCATTACATTTTGCCATATTTATAAGGAATTCTTTTGAACCAATTCTCAATTTATCTCTATAATTTAGTGTCGTTTAGTGACTGTGGATCTGTGGCGCTAGCTGTTCATAGCACGTCGTAGCTGTTCGTAGCACGTAGTTGCTGTTCGTAGCACGTAGTAGCTGTTCATAGCACGTCGTATCTATTCGTAGCATATCGTGTTCGTAGCACGTCGTGGCTGTTTGTAGCACGTCGTAGCTGTTCGTAGCACGTCTTAGCTGTTCGTAGCACGTCGTAGCTATTCGTAGCACGTAGTAGCTGTTCTTAGCACGTCGTATCTATTTGTAGCACATCGCAGCTGTTTGTAGCACGTGATAGCTGTTCGTAGCACGTCGTAGCACAATGTAGTTGTACGTAGCTCGTAGTAGCTATGTGTAACACGTCGTAGTTGTTCGTAGCACGTCGTAGCTGTCCATAGTACGTCGAAGCTATTCGTAGCATATCGTAGGTGTTTGTAGCACGTCGTAGCTGTTCGTAGCACATCGTATTCGATTGCATACAAATCGCTTAAAATGAGCTACCCATGCATAATGACACATTCCGTCGACAGTATCAATCTTTTTCTATTGATTGCAATATACAATAACTTGACACAAACAAATTCAAACGAAAAAATAACCGTATGCAAAATTTAAAAACCATGTTCCATTTTAAATTTTAACAGAGTACATTATAATGTAAGTTTTTATGCTGACATGGTCACAATCATTAGAATTAGTATTTTATATTTTCGGGATATTTGCCATGTATAATATCCCTAAAATAAATAACTAAAATAATAAAAGTTTGACTGATCCCTTATTGAAAACGGAACGAGAGCTGAATCATTTTATCGATAAAACTTTTATGTAAAATCGTTACATAGTATTTAATTAGTGGAATGAATTTAATTTAATAGATAAATAAGAAGATTCATAATATTAAGGATACGCATAAGTCCGATAACATTCATTTCACAAACAAATACATTTCACTTAGAAATATGTCCGGAACATTTGAATTTCCAATCAGCTGCGGTTGTCTAGTTGACTATCTACCGGACACATTCCATCAACGAATGCCGTATGACATCTGACTCGCCATAACATCAAATTATGAAAGCCATTCATATGTCAGTTTTCAAAATCAAGCATCCTAAACTGTGTGTCAAAATCTTTTTAAAGTATCACCAGTTTTATTTCTAAATTCTTCAGTAAAGTAAACTAAGTTATGATGTGATCTTAAAAACAAAACTAGCTAACAAGACCAGCAGCTAAAAATATAAATTAATTTTGCGGTCATGTCCTCAGGGAAACAAGTAACCGATATTAACCCTTTCTAAAAAAAGGTTCTGTACTAAAAAGGTTCTTGCGGGTGCAGTAAGTAGCTTGTGGATCATCCTTTATCTCAGAAAAGCCAGATAAAAAAAAGTTTAAGTTATTGGGAGGCTTATTTTTCTTCTTCTTCTTTTCGTGCGAGGATGTGGCTACCTCTGGTGTCAGAGTTAATTAAGCTGTTACACGTTGTGCGAAATTATGGTTCGATAAACCCCTAAGACTACTGACTGACCAAAAGATCAATACATTGTCTATGGTGATAAATAAGGTCGTATGTTTCAACGGTATATTCCGTTAAAATGTCTTCCATGTAGACAGACGAAATAGCGTTATGTGGGCTTAGTGTGAGTTTTTACTGGCGCTCATTCTCGTTAATGTAAATTTCAATTTGTATTGAAACTGGATAAGCACCGTCTGGTGAAAGTAAAAAGATTTTTTTTTTGTATACAAATTTACATAAGAGATCGTTTACGTTATCACGATCTAGTACGTTACAAACTCGGCATAAGCACACAGGACTGTGTTACGAATAAGGTTTTAATGCGAGTAATATAATATATGCATGCCTGTCAAAGGCCAGGTAATAAAGTAAATCTAATTGCTATTAAATTAAGTTACCTACCTACTAAGCCGGCAGCTCAAGTAGTAGGGGTAAATATTTTCTTACGTAAAAAACTAGAACCTTCTCAAGTTACTTCCGCGTCCCAATATTGAAAACCGTAAGCTCAGATAAGGCGATTCAGATTGAATACAAACCGTTGCCTTTTTATATCGATCCAAAAATAAAATTTTTAAAAACATTCAACCAAAACCATCCTATTAATTATTTGAGCTTCATCTGATCCCTTCAATTTTTTTAACGCATAAGTAGGTATATCTTCCGTATCGTAGGTGCGGTTACAAATATTTAAATATATTATAGTTAAAGGTTACGGATATATCTGTTTGTGTATGTGAGATACACGAACAGCCAGACACGGAACGACTATCTTTTTTTTTGTGTGGGAATCGAACCTGCCGCGACAGGCAGCACACAGGCCAATCGCTCAGCCAAGCCGCCAAACGTGACAACAAACACTGTTATATTGTTGATACAGCAATTTATTTTATTTCAAAGTGTCAAACAATAAATAACATAATTATGTATATTACACCCTCGTTACCCGCGTCTTTCTGCGATAGGCTGACAGATGTAGCGCTAGTCTTGGGACAAGTCACAAAACATTAGCATTCGATATATTTGTATAAATAAAACTATGAAAACGTGATGCTTATATTCGGCGATTGTAAACAGAGAACTGAGAATTTACTTCCAAAAGAAATAAAATATTGATAACTTTTACACAGAAATCCTTTGTTAGCCGTTTGCAAAGTAAGAGTATTATTAATATATATTTTGATTGATGGTAGAACCTTCACTGGGACAGAAATACGGCTGTACGATACAGCAAATGAGCAATAACGAATAAATAAATAAATAATAGCAATAAATAAAAAGAAAAGCAATAAATTATGATCTAAATAAATAATCTTGGTTGTACCTACTCGGATTCAAAATTTTAAGAAACTTAAGTAGCTTAAATAATAAGAAAAACAGTAGACGAAAATGTGTAATTAACTTAACTCTGAATAGAAGAATGGTAATACCTACGTTACGTAGTAACTTAAAACTGTTGAGTTCGCCAGAATCACGATGTCATAATATAAATACATCAACGAACTAAAATAGTTTTCTTAAATTAAGCAAAATAAGATTAATTTATGAAAACTGTATTTTCGGGCTAAATTTAAGAAAACGGTATTTTTGTATGCAAATATTGATTTATTAAACTTTGTTTTAAAAACTTTTCCTTTTCATCTTTTTGATTTTTATTTGTTAAAACTACTTCAAACTAAATCTAAAACAGCGAAATAGCTAAACCTTCTGTCCTTAAAGACATTTGTTTAATAGAAGCGCGCTATTTCCTGAAAATATTGGCATTTCAATGCGGTTTATGATTTATTTTAATAAGAGAAGTCTTAGTTTCTTTTTAGTCACTTTTTCCACAAAAAAAATCGATTCTCTTATTAGTTATTATACTGGCACCAACTCAACATACAGCACAAATCGTCCTGTTCACAGACAAACATAATTGATTGCAAAACCTATTTTTCCCCAACTAATAAAAATATACGATTCCCTTCAAATTCGATCTTGAATATAAATCGAGATGATGAGCTAATTGAATCAATAAGTTACTTGAGAACTCAATGGTTAAATTTATGATAAAAGCTTTGGTTGTAGTTAAATACTTTGTACTTTTTTTTGACATCAACAGTAGTTAGAGAAGGTACTTTATTTCATGTTCATCCTTTTTTGTTCGGTCTATTTTTATCTGTGTTTTTGCCTCGTAGAAAAACAATGTGGGGTGATTTATTTGCGAAAATATTTACTAAAAAATATTCTATACTTACCTAAAAACCTGTTGTACAGGTGTAACCATAAATTTTCTGAAGTTTAGGTACCTTCAAATTCAACAAATGACGATAGACGATGTTTCAGACAGATGTCTTGTACAATCAAAACGGTTTACAGTAAAAAAGCTCTATCTACTTGCATACGAGTACAATGGCTGAGGCCCCATTAGTGCTTTGCGTTGCGGTGTGTTCTCGCAGCGTCGACGTTGCGTCATTTTACATATATAATTTTTTTTGACGGACGAGAAACGAAGTGAGGGGAGGTTGTCACTGCTAAAAGGAGCAAACTATGACGATATATCGATATTTATTTTCAAGAAGGTATCGAATTCGTATCAATTTTGATATATTTTTAAAGCAAGTCAGGTTTCGTATTTATTATCGCTATAAATTCGCTTCTCAGGCCTTTTTCTGAAAATTCTTCCAAAATCACCATCAAATCGATTTTGAAATTTACAGAATTTTTGTTTTAGAACCTATTAGTTTTTGGGAACACTTTAAAACGTCGATCTCTCAAAATATATTAATATTTTTGAGCGATTTTTATTGATACTGTCTGTAAATATCGATTCGATATTTATCTTTATTTTTCTCATTTGCCCGTCCCTAATCCAAACAGAGACGACGTCCGTCGCCCTCTTGCGTTGCAACGTCGTGCGTCGTCTCTACGCAGATGTGGCATACAATGGTTTATCCGTTGCGACGACGCAACGCAATACACTAATTTGGGCGTCAGCCGTATTAGTATTATTACAATAAAAATAATTTTGGTCTTCGTACCGTACATACATTACAGTTAACCTGATAACCTTTTCTCCGTGTTTACTTCTCTTGAGATACAAAGGAAACTATTATAATTCTATCTCAGAGCATCTAGAGGATTTCGTACGAATGTTTACACTTCAATAACTTAACAAACATCCCAACGAGAATTTAAGCCTACAATGTATTTAATATGGGCTTTAAAATTAAATTAGCCTATTAATTGTATATTATTCATCGACACATCTGTCAATTGTCTTAATGTGGTGTCTACTGTCTAATCTCTTCTTACTTGCACACTAAGTCTAACATTTTGTAGCATTGTGGAATTTAAGTCTCCTTTTCCTCTATTTTCTGAATCCGTCGAAAGTTTCAATAAAACATTGCTCGGATCACGTTCGCGTGATTTCACTCGTCTATAATGGTGACCTTTGTTATCGTGATTACGGACATCCAACCATGTGGTGGCAATCCACTCGGAATACAAGTTTTATAAGTTTCAAAAAAAGTCCTTATTTTTTTCTTGTTCCCGGTAAAATGTTTTCAACCATTTTTATTTTCATCTTTTCAAGGCTAAATACTATATTCTTGCGTCGCATTCCTGAAAAATAAATATAGCTCTATAGTTAGTGAGTCTCGCGGATGACGACACTCGACAGGATGTACCGCAATGAGCATCCGTCAGAAGGGTTCTGCGCTGGGATTTTTAACATCACATAAAAGACAAAACTGCGTTGTGTAGAAAATACCCGCTTTAAAAATTACGGATAGTTATTGTTTTTTATATGGCTATGGGTTAAAACATTGACCCGTAACTTAATAATAAGTGGCACGGTTAAGCGGAAAACCCAAACTGAAGAGCCCGGAAAACGTTTATACAATTTTATAACCAAAATGTCTTCAGATGAAGTTTCGGTTCAAAAGAAGAGAAGGCAACCGGCTAAATATTCGGTTTGTATCAAGTATAAGCCTCGTAAATCTTTTTACGGGCAATTTCGCTCACAAATCGTCGATTGGTTCTCCAAGTTACAATTGACGCATCAATACTAATTGTTAGTCTTATGTCGACTTCTACGCACTCTGCCTTATCTTGGGCACCTGCTGCTTTTTGTTAAAAAAATCGTTGACTTGCAACATCTGTTGTAAATTAAGTCACCGATTTAATCGGGCTGCACTTCTGTGATGCTCAATAAATTGAACCGGGTGGTTATAATGACCCGTGATTTTGTTATCACTGATTTCAAGGCATTGCATTAACGTGCAATTACGCGATTTGAATTTGCTTATGTACCAATATCACCAAATATCATACACGACATAACGAGGCTTTACGTTATTTATAACAAAATCTCTTCAAGCCCGAGTACTTCCAACATTCATGTAATTAAATACTCAGTGTTTGTACAAAAAATAAAAATGAATGCAACTGTAATTACGAGCTAAAACATTAATTATTGTTTTGCTAAATCTGAGTGCTAAACAATTCAATTTCAATCATTAGTACTAATTAATTTTCTAGGAACTTCATATTTTAAATAGATGAGGCCAATTCATGATAGCATAAATGTTTTTATTATATAACGCCTCTGAAAAGAATATATTTTTTGCGTGTTGTAGAATTCGATAGGTACAAAAGATATGCTTAAAGAAAATATATTATTAATAAATACTCTAACCTACTCAAGCTAAATTAATATTAATAAATCAAAATGAAACGCACTCATCGTAATAGTAGATTACGTAAGTTTCTAAGTTGTACACTGAACATTCTGCCACATAGCCACTACAGAATCTTGGTAATCCTTGTGGATAACGACTACTGTGGAATTATAAATGTTGTGGTCGGAGCTAAACTCGCGTGCTCAGCCTCTCAGTGTATAGCAGTTAACTCGAACAACACGGTATATATTGTAAAAGAAGACGCTGAGCAGTTACGTTTCAGTCTGAGATAGTAATTCTGGTAACTCTCAATCTACGTCTATTTATAAATATATCAAACTGTATTTTATGTATTCTGATGATGACATGACGTACGCACAGAGAGTGAATCAATCATTTACTTGTTTAAAAGTAATAATTTGTTACCGCAATAGGTAATCAGAACTTTGTGGTTGGTTCAATAGTGAGCACTCGCGTTTTACCTTTGTAGAAAGAAAGAAAGAAGAAAGAAAGAAAGAAAAATATTATAAGCTAAAATTTATGTTGTGATATGTAAAAATTTTACGTTGACGTAAGTGAAATTCCTACATCGAATCTTGATTCCATCTTTTGCGTCTGGAGGATGAAAATAAATATTCACTATGAAACTAAATTACTCTGATTTGGTCTATGACGGATGTTCATAATTAAGTCTGACAAGCGGTCCATTAATAAGGCCTCTATCAAACTAATGACTATCTTATTCCCCACTTAAATGTTTCAAACTACAAAGGAATAGATACTATATACATACATGTATAATGATACCATAAATCACGTGAAAATTAATAAGTGTCTGTGACAGATGTGTCTCATAGCTGCTGTGACTTTGAAACTTAGCTAATAATAATATATATATCATATAAATAAAAAATAATAATATAAATAATATAAATAAAAAATAAGGTGATGTTGGACTAGTTAAAAGACTTACAAAGGAGCTGAGTTATGAAGATGGAATACTTTTAAAGTATACCTAGTAATTCCTTATTGTTTTGCTTTGTTGAATGCTCAGGATATTGAAGATTTCCCAAGAATTAGTTTTAGTTTAAAAGGCTGGCGAGAAACAGTTCTTTGAGAGCAAAATAATGATTATACTAAATAGTGATTCTTTGAAACGGAATAAAGGAAATTTGAAAGAGCGTAGCAAAAGGCAATAAAGATATAGGGCGTGTTCCCACCGTGTCGTGACGACAGATAATCGTGTAGTTTTAAGTGTCGTGGCTTATATGTTTAAATGGAGGTGTTCACATTTAGAACGACACAATTTCCTGTCGTCTACGACACATTTGCAGTGACGACACTTTGTCGTGACAGTGGGAACGGCAAGCACGACAGTCGTAAAACGTTAAAAAATCGTGGACGGCAACTCTATGTAGACCAACACGTGTTTTCCCTTCCCTCTTGCACCCGCGCGCCCCTCGCGTCTGTACTCGGTTGCAGCTCAGCTCGGTCGGAGCTTGCTGATGATGTGTAAACGACAAAACGATAAAATGTCGTCGCGATCCAATGGGAACAGCTAGAAACGACAGTCGCTAAACGATAAAAAATGTTGACGACAAACAATCGTTATAATGGGAACAGGTTGAGACGACAGTCGTCGAACGAAAAATTAGTCGTTACGACATAGTGGGAACGCGCCCATACGGTATTTTTTTGTGTTGCTAAGTGTTGACAGCATGAAGTATGGAGCTAGCTGTGGAACGAGTGTCGATGTGGGGACGATACATCTTGTTTGTGAAGCTACATGTGGCGGCTGCCAGACATACTGTATGAACATTGTAATAAATCTTTTACATATCACGTGGAAATACTTGACTCATCTGAAATGTAAACGTAGGAAAAAACTTTAGGGTAAAAAGATTTTGTTAGAGATGATGATTTATATAGGATCAGCTGATTATAATGGTTTCGATATAAATTTGTCTTCAGGTTGTGACTTACATGTTTTTAATCAAGATTTTTTGTATTTTTGAACATCCAAACATTTTATGACTAAGGACTTAATAAATTGAAAATGTTTGTCAAAATATACTCTGTTTATTTATATTCAACGATGTTTTGAACTTAATTGCTTAGTTTGTAAGCTGCTATGATCTCGTTACTTTTTTGATAATTATATAAAGTAACTGAAATTCATGGAGTAACACAAATTTTAATAGCTAAATAATTTTACTTTTCAATTAAATAACACCTTATATATCCGTATGGGTGGGATATCCACCATGTACCGATGACGCATCGCCGTACGTCTGGTAGTCCGATGATGGAACGGGCTGGGCGGAATCAGATCATGCAATTCCATCGCACACTCCCCGAAATGCAACCGATAAAAAACCGACAAGCTGGCAACTCGGCGACGATGTTCAAGGCTTTGGAGCTTTGACTTGACCAGTGCCTCATTGCCGATGAGTCTCTTGGCCCGCTTTTCGAACGATTCAAGTGCATCAAGCTGGTATTATATCTTGTACCAAAACTGTACTTGATACTTTTTTCGTAATCCAAGGTTGTATTATTATTGTTATTTTTTGTTACCAAAATTATATTTTAAAAGAAGTTTGTAATCAAATACTGTAGTAGCGAGCGTAACCTGCTGCGAGATACGTAAGATACATTATAATAGAGAGACGCTCTCTATTATAATGTATCTGCGGTCGCAGACATCCGACTGAATAACCTAAGTAAAAAATCTTATTTCTAGGTTTGACACTCACTTGTTTTCGCCCCATATATTGGATTCTCCTGTTTGATGATTTTATCTTTAGAAGCACTAGAATCCTCAAAAAATGCTCAAAATTGCACTGTCAACATCTAGTCCTAGGCCTAGAGCACAAATTTGACAACTAAAAATTTAAAAACAATATAATTATAAGGTCTACCAGAATCTCATGGCAAATGTGGAAATAAAAATTTGTTGTGTGCAATACTGGGGAAATTGGATTAAACGATCTTGATACTGTTTAATATTTATTTATGTCTGTAGTATTAATGAACATGAGGTACCTATATTATAGTAGTCAGAGCGGATCTTTGTGTCTTTGAACTTGGTCCTGCCAAACCATTGCGTAAGAAACAGTTTGTCATCGAGTATACTGCATAGAGTAAGCGAGATAGGACGATGTGACATACATAAGCGAGTGAAAGAGACAGTTATACAATGCTATCTTCACCTTCAACATTGACACAAAAATAGCTACTGCGCGGGGTCTTGCAACCAATTCAGAGACACAAAGATCCACTGTGAGTATTATAGGTATGTGTATGAATAATGTTGTTATACATCGACTTGTTAAACAAGTCAGTCCAACTTACCGGTCCACTCCACGACGCACTTTAAAATCAGAGTTTGATTTACGCCTTCTTCTTCCCTTATTTTATGATACATATTGAAAACAATATGTCTCGCTTGAGATCGAAGTGGGTTTTTCGACATTTTCACAAAAATAACAAATTTTCAAGATAATATCAAAAAATTTCAGCAGCGGTTGACACATCAAGTACTTTGATTTGACAGGTGACAATTGACATTGCCATATGAAAATCATAATTTAAAAAAAATAAAAAATGCCATGAGATTCTGGTAGACCGTCACGGGAGATTTAACGCGATGATTTCGATTGTTTGTTTACCTATTTCGCCCGACGTATTATATTGTTTTCAATTATGAAACGCGAAAGTTTTAAAGTTAATAAAAATTTAAAACAGTAAAACATAAGCATAATTTATCTAACTTTTTCAGTTTATGGAATATCTTTTAAATTGGTCCAATATTGGAGATAGAAATAGGCGAGAGTCAAACCACGAATTATGACTTCTTACTTAAAAAATTCAGTCGGATATCTGCGACCGCATTTCGTCTTGAGAAGTGCGCATATCGTCGCTTCGCATCGAGCCGCTGCTTTGTGTGGGCTAGCCTAAGAATTCAAGTTGTACAATATTACATACTTTAGATAAAGTACCTATCGATGGAGCCATGGCGTGGCTGCACATGAAAACAACAATAATACTTTGGCTTTTACAGCCTAGAACACTTCAACCCACCATCGCACTGACACTTATTATCTATAAATAGCCAAATTCCTTGTCTCAATAAACCTTGATCCCGCGAAATCACAAAAAAATTAAACACGACCAAGTTAGTTTGTCAAACCTGCCATGATATTAGCGTTTGAATAACAACAAAAGCCGGCCATGGTGACAAAGACAAAAAATAATCTTTTGTTCTTATTATTTACATGGGGCTGGCAATTAGCGATCTCGCTCTATCAATCAAGCTCATTTTAAGGCTAAATCTATAGGTACTTTATCTAAGGTACATACTAATTCCATTGATAATACTTATCCATAGATGCCATAACATATGACAAATAAAAATGACAGATAAAAAGTTTAAACACAGCAGACCCCATATTCAATTATTGTTTTACTCTTTTCCGATATTACTCTTTGGCAGACCCCTTCTTTAGGGTATATACCTACCTATTTTAAAATTTACGCACGCTTCTGAGGCAATAACCTCCTAATAAATTCACTAAAAACCTGAAACTACTTTAAATTGGATTGTGAAATATCAGGCGATATGGCATATAACAATTCAGTTCTTATTGGAAATTGGTCCGAGGAAAGACTCAAAAATGAGGTAATTTTTATTAATGTTAATACAATTTCAATCTTTGGAAAGGTACCTTCTTAATAGTAGATACGAACCTGGCGTATACCCTTCGTTACCAATCACAGTCATCATGTTTGTTAAAGGGTGTATGTACCCGGGTTCAACATTATGAATTGCGAATCCGGTGATAATGGACGTGGCTAAAGCTAAGGCTTTTTCCAGGTTAAGTAATATTAATGAGAACCAAAAATTGTTCCTACTCTGAGACAAATACCCAAGTTCCTACAG
This sequence comes from Orthosia gothica, assembly GCA_949775005.1. Lineage (NCBI taxonomy): Eukaryota > Metazoa > Arthropoda > Insecta > Lepidoptera > Noctuidae > Orthosia > Orthosia gothica. The sequence goes on along the minus strand of OX459053.1, from coordinate 14,258,320 downwards.
TTTAAGTTAAAGTAAATGTTTTGCTCATTTTGTTGTAGTACGAGTTCAAATTATTTTTAAGGAAACGTGAAAGACGAGAACTGTTACTTCAGAAGTCTAGAACATTATTCAGCAATTTACTGATGGAGGTAATTAATGTATGCTTGTGACGTTCCGTTATGAATTACCTAACCAAAGTTAGAAACTCAAAACAAAAACCATGCAAATAACGAGTTTTTGTGAATAAAGTAAACTTGGAAGAAAACGAAAGTTCATTGTCCTGAATTAGCAAGTTTGTACATAATGAAGTAATGGTACTGGAAAATTGAACCATGGTACGTTTACATAGTTACATCATGTTAGAAAGGAAGACTATCATCGATATCTGCGGATCTCATAAAAATGTTCACAGTATGGGCACAGTATAAATATGGACAAACAGTATGGAAACTACCTACAAACGCTCGAAACGGAACTCTCACACAAACATGCGCATCTACAAGACCTCTAAGCAGTTTTCGCGATGCTGTCAGTAGTGCGGGCCGCTTAGGGGTCTCGTCAATGCGCTTGTTTGTGTGAGTGTGCCGTTTCGAGCGATTGTAGGTAGTTTCCGTACTGTTGTGATATGGGCTTGCGAGTAACCTAGTGTAGAACAAAAATTTCGACTGCAAATAGGTAATTATGTTTGTTAGCATATTGGTACCTACGCTTAAACGACTTTCATGACCGCGACATCGACGTTACTCTATTTCAATCCAGACATCGTACAAACCTAGCCCGTTTCATCATCGAACTGCAAGACGTACGGCGATGCGCCATCGGTACATGGTGGACATTCCTCCCATACGCACAAAACGTTTTGGAAACACTTTTATTATGCATACAGCTAAGGAGTGGAATTCCCTGCCGGAGTGTTCCCGACAGCTACAATCTAGGAGTCTATAAGTCAAGAGGGAATAGGTTATTTCTCACAGTTGACCACATCATCGCTTACCAACAATATAATACAAAAAAAATAAGATATCATTTATTTTGGACCAAACATTCAGACATTAGTTAGACTCACCAAACTGCGCAACAGTTTGGTCGGCGGGAATAGCGCTTACATTAACATTTGATTCAAACCAACTATCTGTAATACTAACGATTTAAGTAATTTTCACACGTTTAAATGATATACTACATTACATGATTTCAATTTTAAGAACTTTAAGAGTCACGTTTCTATTTTAATAAAATTTCATTTGATTCTAGAGACCGATGGCGTTAAGTGGAATTTATGTATTGTATGGATTTAACGTACAAATCGTTTCGTCTGATATGCCAGGTAGATATTTCAGCCTTACTGGAGAGATTTAGCTGAACCTTTTCCTTATGGTTGCACTCTGTCACAAGATACTAATTATTATGTTCTTAGCAAAACCGAAAATGGCGGGTGATAAGCAGCAATACGGCTTGGCTATGTCTATTCTTGTGCGGGAACGGCAGGTGGACTGTATGCAGAACATATGCGACGGTTGCCTCATGACCCTGTCGCCCATCCTCACGCCATGCTGTCGGAACACATTCCTTGTCGTCAGGTTTGTCCAACCAACTCCTTTTTTTATTTTAAGCCGTTACCTTATTAGACAGACAGGCAGTCTTGTGCTTTTGCAATAATCTTCCGGACTGAATTAATTTAAAGCCACCAGTACCAGCTAGGTGTATCTACCCGTACTTTTGAAATTACTGAAAAGAGAAAAATGTTTTGTCTCAATTGAAAACCAGTTTTATTAAACAGGTATATTGTTTTAGTTTATTGTTTACACCTATAACAAATTGTTCAGACTAAGGGTCAGTTCACACTTAGACGTGAGCCGCAATACATCCCTCGGAATTTAAATTCTCTTACTACTGTGTAAGTTCCTTATTGTTTAGTTTTAACTAGAGAAAGTATAAATATTGTGTCGCTATTTAAAAAGTGCGCGCAGCGTCACTTCTCGTAGCGTCTCGGTGTGAGCTGACCCTTAGTCTGAACAATTTGTTATAGGTGTAAACAAAAAACTAAAACAATAGACACAGCATCCAGTTTACTTACCATAGCACAGTTTGGCGCAGTGACTGAGCGAATGCCTGCCGTGCTGCGTGTCGCGGGTTTGATTCCCGCACGGAACAAATATTTGTATGGCCTACATATAGTTGTTCGGGGTCTGGCTATTTGTGTATGTGAGTTTAAATGTTTTTAAACGCACCTACGGTACAAGAGAAATGCCTAGAAATGCCCAAACATAAAAAAAAAAGAGAAATTGAAAAGAATATTTTTGTAGCCTTCGGTATGCTTGCAGCGCTTTTGATGAAAGTGTTCACGGAAAGCATATGGAATTTGGTGACGAATTCCTACTCAAGGCTGTGAATTATGGAGATCCCAAGGTAAATTAATTGATTTTCTAAAAAGCAGCTTCATTATCATTTCGACAAGACAGTCGGTAACAGATACTGCCTGATATTTAGGGTTCTGTACCTCAAAAGGAAAAAACGAAACTCTTATAGGATCACTTGCGTGTCGGTCTGTCACAGCCAATTTGCTACGAAATATTGGAACGATTGAGTTGAAATTTGGTGCACAATATGTGAGCCGGGGACAAAAAGACGGACGAGTAACGTAAATAAATTAATTTGAATCATGGTGGCCACTTATAGGGGGTAAATTAGAAAATTGTATAGGGTTTGTTGTGAGAATCTCATTTCTTTTTTAATCGTTTTAAGCTAAATAGATTTTAAATTAGTTTTAAATAATATACCTAAATGTTATATTGACCCTCCCACCCCCTTATCTCCGAAACTACAGGGCCTATTTTTTTAAATACAGGGTAATGTTATTTACCGATAGATTTCTGGAAAACTTATAAGAATTCTATGGTATTTAAAGTAACATGATTGAGCTGTTTGTATTGTACGAGACCCTCGGTGCGCGAGTCCGACTCGCACTTGTCCGGTTTTTTATCACTAAGGGAATTAACACGGTGCGGCGCCGCCACCGCGTGCGGAGCGCCTCGCTCACGGCGCACTCACTCGGCAGTTGATATTTCGCTGTCGCTACAAAAAAAAGGCTGAAGATATCGATGTTGACTTGTGAATTAATTAATACATCGCGGTCCAAATCTAAACTGCAAGTTTGACACGTTTGCACCGATGGTTGCGGCGCGGCGCACCGTGCACGGCATGACCGCACCGTGCCGCAGCACGACGCTGCCGCACCATTGTGATGTGTCCACGCTGTAACAATTTTATTTGCAGGCATAGGATCGTAATAAAAAGTCATTTGTTTTAATAGGAAAGGAACAGAATTGAGAATGGTCGGGTCTTGTATGTAGGTATAATATGAGTAACAGCAATGATGATGAGTTGATGTTGTAGCTGACTGTCTGTTCTATGTCAACAAGTGACTAATACGGCATTATTCATAATGCCACGACAACTTTTTAATGCCTAATATCAGAAGGCAATATTCTAAAAACTAAATTGAAATATGTAAATAAATTGACCGGGCTTTCTGAATAATGTCCATCAATTATGGGGAAGCGTAATACAAAGATGTATTCTATTAAATTATTTGAATGTTGACATTGATTTTTAACACGCTTTTATTAGCTTGGTATGTATGTATCAATATTACGGAATCTTTGAACGTGATTTTCACCCACTTCAAAACGTGGGATTAATTTTAAATTTTGCACACTTATTAAGGACCGATGACAATTCAATAATTTAAATAGTTTGTCCCATTATCCTTACCAGGATCTTCAGTATTTAGAGATTGAACTAAAAAGTATTATTTTTTGCTTTTTAGTTAAATTTACCATTTAAGCGGGTTTTTTTGTTTTTTAAACGACTATTTATTATTATAGAATCACTATGGTAGCTAAGGCAAGTACGATTACTATTCGACCAACAAAGTTGACGGAACCGCGCTGTGTGCACCTATTTCTGTCTGTAGGGTCTAAAGTAACTATGAAGGAGACGACGGCTTCCAGAGCTCGCTTTGCTCGCCATTGATCTAATTCGTTATTAAAATAGAAAAAATATTATCACACTCAATTTATTCAAACCGAGGCAATACCCGCCGGAAAAAGAGGGTGTTATAAGTTTCACGTGTGTTGCTGTGTATCTGTGTGTCTGTCTGTGGCATCATAGCGCCTAAACGGATGAATCGATTTTAATTTAGTTTTTTTTGTTTGAAAGGTAATTTTGTCGAGAGTGTTCTTAGCTATGTTTGAATGAAATCGGTTGAGCCGTTCAAAAGTTATGGGTGTTTTACTGTTTGAATCGGGGTGTTTTCGCAAGATAAATGTGTCGGGGTTTTTTTAAATTTTGAAATTGTACTTGTTTATACTTACCGATTGTATAATCCCGCTGCACAAATAATATTTTTGCTGTGAAAATAACTTTTTCGCAGACTTTTCTTACTGACCATATATTTTCCGCACATTGCACTATCACTCTCACCGCCACGCGTATATACACTTTTCCAAAGCAGCAGGACATGTGGCCAGGCGGTAAGTGTTAATAAGAAAGTTGTAGCTACTGTGAATGGTGTAGATAAATTTGTAATTGCCCATTTATGTAAATGAGATTATTTTTTTGGAAAGGACGTAGGTAGTAGCACGCCGCGTACGTACTTTGTGTTTGTAGGCATACATAAATATATTCAATAGTACCTAAGGCATTCTTCTTGATATGCAATTTGTTTAGTTTGAGATTAGATTGAATTGATAAAAGAATTGACAAAAAATTGAAACTAATTTACATGTCACTGACTTGACATTTTCATCTCGGGAACATTTCTATTTATAAAAAAAAGACCACACGAGTCCCTTTAAAATTTTAAGAACACTTTGGTATGAATATGCGCTTGACGAGGTCGGTCTGTGGCTGGAAGACCATTTCAACATACCGAGTTTCCAGCGTGTCCCGGAAAGCACGTTAAGCCGTTGGTCCCGGCTGTCATTTGAAGATCTTTGACAGTCGTTACGAGTGATCAGAAGCCTGCGATCTGACACCAGTCTTGCCAAGTGGTATCGTGTTACCCAGTTACTGGGTTGTGGAGGTCAAAGGCTAGGCAGATTGATTGGCTTTGGCATGAATATAAGCAAAATATCTATGAAGGGTGGCACAAAAGGATTAATTCTGAGATCCCTAAAATAACACCTTTATTTTATTTCATCACGCTCTTGAAAGAGGAAGCAAAACTGTCCGATCTAAAAATAGTCTGTGGTGGTTACTTACTTATTTAATTATGCAGGCAAACCGAAGAAGGAAATCTGATATTTTGGTTGACAATAAAATTGAGAACATTATTTTGCATTTCGCAAACGATTAAATATCGGCCATAGTGCTTACAACGCCTCGCAATACTGAGAGGTGCAAAATGTGAACCGTACCAAACCTACAGTGACTATTTTAAGAACAGTATTTTTTTATGAATTGAATATAGTACATGAAAATAATTTTGTACATTAATATTTTGTTTAGGTTTAGTTTGTAAAGTATAAAAGAAAATAAATATATAAATTCTTTTCAACTTAACTGTACTTTGTCTTTATGCGAAACTGTCCTTTTGAGAATCTGTCCTTCTGCTAATCTGTCTTTATGAGAATCTGTCCTTATGCGAACAAAGGACTCGAGGTAGCGACCACCTCTTAGACTATTATAATTTCACTGAAGATCTTCTGCTGGGTAACTTACAGTGATACCTAAATAATTAAACCTACCTATGTATACAAACTTTATACACACACACATATACTCGTACCTAGGAATACGCTGAACCATTTATTTATTTTATATACATTATTAATTTACTCGGCGACGGCGGTGATGCTCGCCACACACCACGTCAATTGTTCTCATGGGGCGAAAAGCGAGTTGCGGAGTGTCGCTTAGCTACGCTGAATGTGCAGGGAGGGATGATAGATAAGATGGATGCAGTATGTGAAATAGTGAAGGACAAAAGGATAGATATGTTATGTGTGAATGAGACAAAAAGAAAGGGAGTGGATATGTCTAAACACGGGTCCCTGACCGCTATCTGGTCTGGTGTTCAAGAGACACAGAGGGCCTGTCAGGGTGTGGGGATTATCCTCTCAGAGCGGATGATGAGCTGTGTAAAAGATTACGCTTGTGTGAGCCCTAGGATTCTTTGGGTGAGAATTAAGGTGGGCCTACACCCTATTTTTATTTTGTGCGTGTATGCACCCGATATGGGATGCTCACTTTCTGAGAGAGAAGAATTCTGGGGAAGTCTAGGAGATATAGTGAATGAATGTAGGTCTAACGAGAAGATTGTTATGCTCGGCGACTTTAATAGTTGGGTTGGTTTGAAGAGGAATGGGTTCGAAAGAGTATTAGGGGCATTCGGGGACAATAGAGTGAACGAGAATGGGAGGAATTTACTAGAAGTATGTGTAGAGAAGGGCCTGTGTGTAATGAACACTATGTTTGATCATAGAAAGATCATTATCAGATATACGTGGGAAAGGCAAGACAGTAGAAGTATGATTGATTTTGTTATTGTAGATGAAAGATTGAAGAGCAAAGTTGCAGATACAAGAGCCTATCGGGGTGCTAATGTGGGGACTGATCACTATCTGGTTATGTGTCGGGTGGCTGGTCTGTTCAAGCATTGGCGTCATCGAGTTCAAGTTCCTGTGACCGCGTAAGAAATAATAAAAGTAGAAAGATTACAAGAACTAAAAGTAAAGGAGGAATATAAGAGGCAAGTAAAACAGAAGACGGATAAGATATTTGATGGTATGAATGATTTCAGTTTAGAGGATGTGTGGGAAATAGTGAAAAGTAGTATGGTGAACGTAGCCGCAAAGTTATGTGTTATAGCGAAGAGGAAACGTGGTAGTAGAACGAATGATACTTGGGTAGATGATGAAGTAAAAGAGGTGGTGAAGAAGAAGAAAGAGGCTTGGCTTAATGTGTTAGCCTGTAAGGCCCAAAATAGAATGAATGAGGCAACAAACGTGACGGATGATCTGGCAAGAGTGAAAGTAACGTACAAGCAAATGAAAGCGAAAGTCAAAGAGGTGGTAAAAATGAAGAAGGATGAAAAGGAAGAAAAATATAACAGGAAGTTCTCCGATAACTTCAGGGCCAATGTTAAGCTGTTCTGGAAACAGGTAAGATTGGCTCGCGGAGTGACAAAAACATCGAGTATGAATGGAATAAGAGCAGAAGATGGGTGCTTACTGAGTGAAGAATGTAAGGTCTTGGAACGCTGGAAGGGATATTTTGAAAGTTTATTTAGTTGTCAGGATAGTGTGCAAGGAGTGGGTAACTGGGCAGAGGCAAGTTGTCAAGACCCAAACTCGGACGAAGAGCAAAAGCATGAGAATGATATAGGAATGGATGAGATTATAAAAGCACTGAGTGTGATGAAGATTGGTAAAGCTGCAGGGTATGACCGAGTATCTGTTGAAATGCTGAAGGGCGGTGACGGGGTGGTAGCAAGCCTGTTGTGCCGGATCTTTAATATGTGTTGGAGATATGGCCGCGTGCCGGATGACTGGTGCAAGGCTGTAATCGTACCACTATATAAGGGAAAAGGCTCACAGCAGGAGTGTAAAAACTACCGCGGCATTAGTCTTTTGAGTGTTGTCGGCAAATTATATGCGAAAGTTTTAATAAATAGAGTGGTAAAGGTGACGGATGAACAATTATGGGACGTGCAAGCAGGATTTAGAGAGGGAATGGGCTGTATGGATCAGATCTTCTCCTTGAGGAGCATAGCTGAAAAACATCTGGCTAAGCACAAAAAAGTCTACTGTGCTTTCGTGGACTTGGAGAAGGCCTATGACAGTGTGTGGAGGGATGAACAGCTGTGGTCGACGCTATCCGGGTACGGTGTGGACTGGCACTTGGTACGGGCACTGAAATCTCTATATAGGGATTCCAGTGCTTGTATTAGGATTAATGGGGCGTATACGAACTGGTTTTCCATTTCAAGGGGTGTTAGACAGGGCTGTGTAGCGTCACCGTGGTTGTTCAACTTGTACATGGATAGTTGTCTGATAGGTTTGAAAGAGCATGAGTGCGGATTGAGGACGAATGAGTTGCCTGTCAAATGCCTTCTCTATGCAGATGATCAAGTTCTACTTGCATCGTCAGCAGAACAGTTGGAAGACATGGTGACTGTGATGAATGAAGCTTTTAAGTTAAAAGGGATGAGTATAAATGTGAACAAGACTAAGGTAATGGTGTTTGAAAGAGAAGAAGATGTATCGAAGTGTGAAGTGAAAATAAATGATAAGAGTGTGGAGCAAGTGAACGAGTTTGTATATCTGGGAAGTATGCTCACAAGGGATGGAAAGATTGAAGAGGATGTGGAAAGGAGAGTGAATGCAGGGAATAAAGTGAATGGTGCTATGCATGCAGTTGTGACCAGCAAGTCGATGTCTCCGGAAGCTCGACTCGCCGTTCACAACAGCGTGCTGGTGCCTACACTTATGTATGGAAGTGAAGGCTGGGTATGGCAAAAAAGACATGAAAGTAGGATTAATGCAGTAGAAATGCGCTCCTTGCGGAGTATTTGTGGTGTAACTTTAACTGATAGATTGAGGAATGAGGTAATAAGACAACGTTGTGGTTTAAAAGGAGATGTAGTGGCTAACATTGAAAAGGGTATGTTAAGATGGTTTGGCCATGTTGAGAGGATGAATGAAAGTCGACTTACGAAAGGTATTTACAAGGCAGACGTGAATGGAAACGCCGGGAGGGGACGCCCTAGAAAGACATACATAGACCTTATAGGTGATGTTCTTCAGAAAGGCCAAGTGCGCAGTACCCATAACAGTTGTGTGTGTATGACTAGATGTATGAATGTGTGTGAAGCAAAAGAAGTATGTAAGGATCGTAGCAGGTGGCGTTCTGTAGTTTCTGCCTACCCCCATGGGAAAAAGGCGTGAGTTTATGTATGTATGTATATACATATTTTTACATTTTTAAATATAATTCTATAAAAAATAAAATAAAAAAACATTTAAAAATACAAAAATAGTAGCCCACCGGTATCGGGAACAGTGTCTTAGCTTCCGGTGGTTAGGGTTCCTGAGAGAGGAACCTCCTAACGATACGCGCCGTGTCCAGGAGTACCGCTTTCTGGATCAAGCCCTTGATCCAGCTGCCCAACGAGAGCCTCCTCGAATGTTCGTCGAGGCTCTTGGCTATTATGCCATTGGCCGTCACGACTATCGGCACAATGACTGATGTATTCACATCCCACATGTCGACAACCTCGCGAGCCAGATCAAGATACTTGCTTTTTTATCTCTCTCAGTCTTCACGAGGCGCTCAACCATTATTATTAAATTATATTTTATTTTAAGTTTGACTAAATATAAAAATATTATGAGTACATATGTTAATTAGTATTGTAATGATGTTTAAATTATTTGATATTATCATTATTTTCTCTCTTTTGTATTATGTATTTTAAAATGATAAAATTACTGTTTTATACATGTTTTATGGCTCTTGCGACGGAGGATCACTAAAAATGAACTAATGTTTAAAGCAAGCATGTTTATTTTTTAACTACTGATTTTTTGTAAGACAGGCTTTTTGGTGAAAATGTAAATTATATTATTATAAATTTATTCATTTTATTTTATTTACTAATTAGGCTTTATACATTTTTAAATTGCTACAATACTAACACTATTCAACCCCACACTATTTTTTTCAAATAACTTCTGGGGGTCTGTGAGATCTTGCTCTATCTGAGGCCTTAGTGCGAGTTTTTACTCACGCGTGACTCACGCTCACTCGTGTTACGTAAACGATCTCTTATGTCAAAATGTATACAAAAAAAGAGGTTTCTCCTTACCGTCCCCAGACGGCGCTTATCCAGTTTCAATACAAATTGACGTTTACGTTAACGCGATTGACCGTGAGTAAAACTCTCACTAAGGCCTCTGATTCTTTATTCGACTCATGTGGAAGTCTTAATGAAGCCACAACATAATTATGCAGAAACCGGTTTCTTTGAGGATAACGCAACACTGAAGACATTGTTATCATTATCATCATCATCATATCAGCCGAAAGACGTCCACTGAACATAAGCCTCCTCCAAGCGTCGCCACATTGACCGGTCCCGTGCGTCTCGTGTCCAGCGGATCCCCGCAACCTTCACTAGGTCATCGGTCCACCTATTGGAAGGCCTTCCACTAATGCACAACAACGTTATCAGTAGATAATATTTTAATATGAATGTAGGCAGCCCCTCTGTACGTGAGGTACGAGCCGGCGGGCGCGCCGGAGCCCGCGGACCGCATGCCGCTGCGACTGAGCTCTGTCAGAGACAGCAACTGTCGGTTCACTACCATGCCACTGCTGCCGTGCGACAGACTGGAGGGACTGGGCAACCCTGTCAAGGTACAGTCTTTAGTTAGGTACTGATTAATATAAATAGAAATTTATTTATTGTAGTGGTAGTACAGTAAGCAGATGGTACATCGTGTAGATTCAAATACTATTTTATTGATGCTAAATCCAAACTATTTTTCAGACTAGTGACAAACTTATCATAAAAAATCTTGTCGCCGACAAGAGTTTATGCGTCATGAATCAGAACTGGATGCAAACATTTTTTGGAGCTGTAAGTGCCTAAACATCTTTAACCACCATTCCTGTCTTCACATGGACAAAAAGATAATCACTACTGGCTTATTAACTTTCATCCATTTTTGGCGAAGCCCAAATGGTGGCATTATAATTTATATTTATCAAATCGCATATGAAAGAAACTTCACTAACAAAATGCAAAAGCAAACGAAGCGAGCTAGAAAATTGGCTTAACCTTATAACAGATTTATCTTTCGTTGTAGGGGTCATCGCGAACTCATTTTAATCAGTAGAAGTGGATAGTTCATAACAGTATTAGATACTAATAAAAGTATTAGATAAATACATAATAGTCGGCCGCTTTTCGGTGGTAACTCACTTTGAACTTGAGCTGGTTTAGCGTAGTACGGAGTTTCGATGGAATAAGAGGCAAGCGTTCACTGGTTTTGTTACCACTAACGTGCGGCCTACAGCAGTATGTACGATGTATATAGTGATGCTAGCTAATAGTAAGTATAGTAGGTAACAAGTAAATTAATAATATAATTTATCTTTACTTTCGCAGGAGTGTGGAGTGACTTGCAAGAACTACGTAGACATTTTCGGAAGACATACAGCTGAGAATATATTCACTATAATTAGCGACGTCGAGACTAAGACTAAGGATTGACTGGCATTATAGACTGTAGCGTTTTCAGATATATTATTTGATTATATTTTTGAAAACTGTAGAGGTGTGCGATGCGCTGGTGCTGGTGTCACCAGTAACGGCACCCGTTAATTTGTCGGCGGCGATGGCATCATTACCGAAATAATAAATATGTTTTTTTTATCACGCAATTGGGGCAAAAGCAAGATATGGTACTTTTTTCGAAAACAATTTTAAATAACGTCAATCTATTCAGCCTATCGTAGAACAATGCTGGACAATGGCAACTTCCAATTTGCACCTCAACGACCGGTTTCCGAGTTCTATGTCCACCCGGTCGGAGATAAGATATTGAATCCTTTAGTCAGCCTCATCCTTTAGCTTTAATAGGCTGACATAAGGATTGGATGGCAGCTTAAATCTGTGTCAACCGAGTTGTAAAGGCATACAACTCGGTGAGGAAAGGAGATGTTCCAGAAATGTATGGAGCCTGGGCCAGGTCTATGTACACTTTATGTAAATATTGCTATATTTTATAGTAACCGTTTTTTTTCTTTCATTTCACTTCATTTCAATGTAAACTTAAATTCACTTTGTCAAGTAGAGCAACACAACATCTAACAAACATGGTGGATCAGATCAGTAGTATACGAAAAATGTCATTTTGACAATGACATTTGATTGACGTGTCATCGTAAAATCTGCGTTAAAAAAACAACACGATTTCAATTGCAACAGAGAAACAATCAATCAATATCCGTAGTAGCAAAATGAGTTGCAAAACTAAAACAACCACTAAAAACGCCGAAACATATCCAATTCAAAGCCAAAGCAAAGAATGACTCAAAGACGTCACTTCCTAAAACTGTCAAAGTCGTCCAAGGTCATGTCAAACACAACTGTCATGGAGCCCTAAAAATAGGGTTATCGTAGTAAAAAAAATGATCAAATGATCTTTTTTTACGCATGTACCCTTCTACAAATTAATTTGTTAGTATTTTTATGGTATTCCCCTATTTTTTTCCTATTTATCTATGTACTGTACATAGTGATGGCCCAAAATCGAACATCTCCTCTGATCCCAAATAGACGTATTCCTTCACAACTTCATAGAACAACCGAAGGGCTGTACAGCATTTCCTCTAACTGCCATGACATAATACACGGTTAAAATAAACACGGCGATGACTCATCTAACTTCAGAAGCTCCTCTCCTGACACAGATCCGTGCTTTTTGAAGTCACGCTCCTGGAGCGCGGTCCACAGTTGAAAGGCCTAATAGCTTTCTAAACAATTTGCCTAACTAAAGTCTTGGTTCGTGATGACCTTCAAGAACAGCTTGTTACTTGGCTCAGATGTGCAATGGGTGTATAGTCTTTACAAGGTTTGGTCACCTTTATCTCATTTTAGGTTTATGGGTTAATTGCTACCTGATTGCTACCCTCACGTCTTTCAATGTCCACCTTGTAGCTTTAACAAGTAAAAAGTTATGATCATTTATTTTTTACAGGGAAGGACCATTATAATCGTAGTGTTTTATACTCTTTGGCCATTATATCTAAAGCTCACTGCAAACCAGGTTCGGTGTGGGAGTGTTAAAATGACCAAAATACTGAAATAACAAAAAGGTGTTGAAAAATATTTCTCAGTGTATCATCATCATCTGCCTAGCCTTTTTCCAATTGTTGTTAGGGTCGGCTTCAGCCATCTCACCGGATTCAGCCGAGTACCAGTGTTTTACATGGAGCGACTGCCTATCTGACCTCCACAACCCAGTAACTGGGTAACACGGTACCTCTTAGCAAGACTGGTGTCAGATCTTCTGACTACCCGTAACGACTGTCAAAGATCTTCAAATGACAGCCGGGACCAACGGCTTAACGTGCTTTCCGAGGCACGGAGGAAACTCAGTATGATGAAATGGTCACCCATCCACGGACCGACTTCGTCAAGCGTTGCTTAACCTTGAAGATCGATCTTAATATTTCTCAGTGTATATTGTACGCAAGAAAAACTCATTGATTATTACTGATACCTTTATGTATATATGTATTATTTATTTATTTGATAGGTAACATGCTGATTAAACATCTACAGTAACAACATTTTTTTTGTAATATTATCGTAAAAGCACAATTATTAAGCATTACTTACTTTATCAAAACTGTTCCATCTATACTAAATAATAAATCTGAGATGTTTGTTCGTTTTATTGTTTGAAAACGTTTATCCTTTTATTTTTGAATTACCAGTAAGACTTGGTAAATCATAGGTTTTACCGTTTAATTCTAAGGTTTACCGTAGTTCGGGCTTTTACATTAAGGTTCCCCTAGTCGACGGCACGAACTATTTTGTGCGCGTGGTTAAAATGCATGCTATCTCATCCGACAACACGTGCGAAAGAGATACATGCTGTGATGAGCACTAAGAAGCTAGTTCGCGTACGAATTAGCACTTTGGCAAATTTGCATCGAAATATATGATGATTTAGGACGAAAACGAGCACACGAAATTTTATAAACAGACCCTTGGGAGTCTAGATATCATGAAAAAAGGACTTAATGTATATTGCCAAAATAAAATTATTTGCATTGTTGAATTACTAATCTATCCCTGTAGGGAGGCCGTTTTGCAATTTTCCTTTTTCTTATGGTATTTGTTTCCGCCCAAAGATGCGTTAAAATTAGTGTTGAAATATGGAACTTTCGACGCTCATAAATTTCAAATATTATTATTTTTTGTTTCCATACAGGGCTAGTTAATGATGAGACAAATTGATATCAATTTTTATTTTGAACGTACGTCGTCAAACAGTGGAGTAATCGTCAGACTACGTTTGTATGGAAGAAAAATCGACTAGTACACTAGTTACTATCTAGCTAGTCTACCTTTACATATACATTTATATGTTCAATTACTATAATGGATAGGTGTATTCCAATAAAAATAAATATTGTAGTAATCGTTTTAAATTGCTTTGTTTCAATAATTGTAATCCATTCCCTGATAAAAATTTAAATGATCATAACTTTTTACTTGTTTAAGCTACAAGGTGGACATTGAAAGACGTGAGGGTAGCAATCAGGTAGCAATTACTCAAGTAAAAAATATAATAACACGAATTTGAGTAGTTTACACAAACGGAGAGTTGACCAGCTATCCTGATGTCAGAATGGCTGGTCATTTTGAAGTCCCTTTATTTTGTTTACAAGTAAGGTAGCAATTAATTGACTATAGGTAGTAAAAAGTAGCAAATAGGTATCAATTTTTGGTCACCAGCCTGACGCGAACCGTTACACACAACCAGCCATTCTGACGCACACGAAAAATCGCCCACAAGTTGCACTGTCGCAAAATGCGGGTCCATCATGATCCATGTTCGATGAGATTCAGGCTCAGGTCACAATTTTAGTTTCAAGCTTTGTAATATTAATTAATTGATTGAAGTTAGAATGAAAATATACTTAATAATTTTTCGTTAAAATATCTATACCCATAAAAATGAATTCACCTACTACAATTGGATAAGGTAATAGAGTATTAGTATTTGGGTAATAGTATTTGTTTTACGAAAAAATAATGCAATAATTGGAATTAATATTTGTTTCGGGTTATTTACTATTTATACATTGATTTTGGTTGAGAGCTCGATATTTCGGCACTGTTACAAGCGCCATGATCTTTGATGATGATGCCTTTAGGCGAACTCAGCATTTGGGATACTTTCTTGAAAGGAGTGAAAATAGTTTTGCAGTATTTACGGAGAATGTTTGCGACTATGTCTGTCCATAGCAGAACATCTTCTCGAATCAGGGTTAAAACACTGGATTGAGTTACATGACCCACAGGTTATCTCGACTGAACGCCATTACATACCTAGAATTATTCGGGAAGCAATTGAAATAACCAAGTGCAAAAAATTTAATAGGGACGATGGGTTTCAATTGTCGAGAGCCTGGAATCCAGTGGTTCAACTATGTAAAGGTCGTAAAACTACTGAACAAGTCAAAAGAGGATACAGTGAGCATCATCTGTCGTGAACAATCTCGAGTAACTAGTGAGACGAGTTCTGAACAGTGTCGGGTAACTAGTGAGACGAGTTCTGGTAGTAGCGGCATCGTGCGTGAAAAACGAGTGAGGAAGAGAGTAGATAGATATGTCAGCTCGTAAACAACACCCACCCGCAAAGACTTTAGTTCTCGTGATCATGGCGCTTCTAACTGTGCCTAAATATCGAGCTCTCAACCAAAATCAATATATACATGGTAAATATCCCGAAACAAATATTAATTCTAATGATTGTGACCATGTCAGTTTAAAAACGTAGAATGCAATAAATCCGATTTTCCTGATAATTTCAAAAAGGCTGTGAAAATAGTTTAAATAACCAATTCATCCAGTCGCGCTGGCTTGAATATTTCATAATGCAAAACCAAATTTAGTGATTATACCGCTTTGAATATTAGCGCACCTGATGTTAATGACATTTTTAAATTCGACGCAAGTTGCGGTGATACGTATAACACTCACGTAAGAGTTAATCACACAATACTCCCAAAACCTAGAATCCTCTTGAATTTGATAAGAAATATTATTTAGCTTGATTACACGATGAATATGAATGTTTTGAAAGCAACATTTACCCACATTATATCTCTGCATACATTACTTTGAATACAATTTCCTCATGTTTATGATACCTACCTTCGTCCCTTTATATAGAAGGTAGAAATAGGATTTCATACTGAGATTGAGATTCGATATTAACTGCCCAAGTTTAGATTACCTCTTCAAGCAAATCTCTCTGTGTCACAAGAAGTACCCCAGAGTGAGCATATAACACAATTTCCGTGCAATATGCGAGAGAAGCTGACGATGTGTGAATGTCACCACGCTGAATTGCTGTATTTGAATATGTTAATAACTAGTTGGTTGATCCTACACAAGTTTGAGTACCTAATAATTAGACTTGAATCAGTAAGTTTAATTATTTTCATAAACAAACAAACGTTTCATAAAATTGTTGATTGCTTCGAAGAGAAGATTAACATTTGCATTTTATTGCAATTATTTTCAGAGAATAATTGCATGGCCGTAGTCTGCGGTGATTTCCTTTTTGTTTTTTAAAGTAATAAATAGAATATATGTTTTTATTTAAGAAAAATATAAGATTTAAAGTGGAAACTGAAAAACAGTTTTTTACTTTTAAGCAGAGAGACAATTTCTTAATGTAAATGATTCAATATCCTGCTGCTCGCATATTATAAAGTTTGTCAGGTACGAATTCATGAGCGTAGCGGTATGGCTACGACGTAGCGCGCACTGAGTGGCGTAGCTGAGACGCTACGACTTTAAGTTCTATAAACTAAAGCACACATATCCAAATGAATACAGAATTAATTTATATAACGCACGTAACAATAGACCTTTCATCAAACTAGCAAGATTCGATCAAATTAAACCAATCGAGAATTCCTAAATATGAAGATGTACCTAGAAATTAAATCTCAATTTCAAACTTTGTAATAGTTTCTGGTGTAATCTCGTGGGTACTATCAATTAATTACTAAAATTAAGCTTAGGTACTTTTTAACCTTATAGCCCAGTCCCTTAGTAACGATCATACATAGCGAAAACATATACGTATTATTCCTTCGCAACCGTAAGTGATAGCACGTCCCATTGTATCGTACTACTTGATTAGATCTTCGACAAATTTCATTCCTATGGCTGAAATAGATACTAAGACCGACACAGATGGTGAGATGTTTACAATGGTATTGGCATTGTTTGGGAATGAAAATTAGAAAGGGGAAATAGCGTGCATTGTGACAGGTATTGACCGCTGATCTGCTTGCAATTGTTGTTATACATCAAACGCTCATTGAGGAAATTCAGTTATTTGTTAACTGAATTTAGACTTGATAAACACCAGCAACTCAAAATACATTAACAATTTTCTTTAAAAAAGTATCAAGTGATTACAGTTTTGGCCAAACCATTTTAGATTTGAAAACTTACATGAAAAATACTGACCGCTGTGTCCTAAAAAATATCTGGAATGCCGATTTTTGAATGTATTTATTTTACTTTTCCCAATAAAAGTGCACCTTTTTCACAAAAATAGACCAGGATGATTGTTTAAATAATTAATTGTAACATCTTTGATTAAGAATTATGATGTGACACAAAAAAATACCTCGACTAACAGTGCGAAGAGAAAATACGAGTACTTTTTTTTTATAACTTATAGGCTCTTGCTTGACCACTATAAATAATCTGGTAAGTGCTAAACCATATGTATTATATGATATGTAATAAACAATTTTCACACAAATTGGAACTCAAACCTCTTATAGTATAAGCAGCATAATAAGCTATCCCTCAAGGGGAACCACTTAAGCGCGAATCTCTTACACAATATTTTTCAAGAAATAATAAAGTCACGACGGTATGAAAAACTCTCATAAAACTTGTGCGGTTATGATTCTGCCAATCTAATATCGCTCCACGAACCTCTGAACCTCGTCACGTTGCCAAATTAATTTGATATAAAAAAAATCCTTTGTGTTCTTCTAAGTTATAGCTTATATTTAAAAGTTTATACCGTAAAAGTCGACCCGCAATGAGGCTATTAAACTTAACACCGTAGCAATGACGAGGGTCAATGATTAGCATTTAAAAGATTCTAAAAAGACAAATGAGGCGGAAATTAATCACGAAATCGAACATAAAAGTAACGCAAAAGACATTTAACAAATGACTTCATTTTTGTCTCCGTCCTATTCCATTACGTGTTTGCCACGAACCTAATGATAGCTTTTTAGGATTTTTTTTAGTAGCTTGCAATCCCAAATATAATAAGAGACGGTGCAAAAAGATTTCAGTATAACATTAGTGAGGTGAACCTTTACTGAAATCTAGGTGAATTATTCCTATTTGTCAACCTCTTTTGTCCCACAGGGGGACATATAGGGAAATAATTTTTTGATGTTAGTTTTATAGAATTAGTTCTGTTCCCCAAAAAATAAGTAATTTCGAATCACTAGCTACAATACAAACTGCATTTGACAATTAATTATTAGGTTAAAATCATGAAGTGGACCTAAAAAATATTTTGGTCAATGCAACCTTGTTTAAATGCACGATTATTGTATTTTCTAAAGTTGTGCCGCATTTTACACGATATCGTTGCTAAGATAATTAAGGGAAGGAGCGAGTCAGGCCCAACACAAGTATTGTTAATTACTTACTGGGGCTGCCTCAATTTAATATGTAATTGCAATAATTTGAAGCACAATAAACTTTTTTATTTTATTTAATGTGTATAAAATTCGGGTTCTCAAAAAAAAAATCTATGGTTACTTGATGGGGAAACATATGAAATGCATTGAAAAAGATATATTTTGATGTTCCTTCAAAATTTCCCTTCAGTACCTACATTACATTATTATTAAAGATATTTATTATTAAAGAATAATCTGAATTTATCTCTCATTGCTTCCACAAATTGTACAAAATTGTCTTGTGAATTTGTATTGACATCCGCGACTGAGCTTTGTCCAATAATGTCCGAGAAACCTTGAAAATTCGTAAAGTCAATGTGTGACCCGCAGTCTGCGACGCGCCGCCGCCACCCGCCGCGGCCGCTTGCTTACTTTGTGCTAATAAACCTTTTAAAATATCCGTTCAATGAATTGAGTTGTAAATTGTATGATGATTATACATGTACTAACTCTACTAGCAATACGTACATCTGTACGTATTGACCATGCTGCGGTTGTAGCTGACCTGCAACGGACTGACTTTTCATCAGTCCTAAATGCTTTAAATGCAGAAGATGCCGCAACAGAACTTATCACGACCATTTCGGCACTTGTTAAAGTGAACTCAAATAGTGTAACCATTTCCAGTCGAAAAAGAATCCTGAAACCATGGATCACGCCTGGTCTACTACGTTGCATCCGAAATCGTGATAAGTTGCAATTAAAGTCAAGGAAGGATCCTGAAAACACTGTGCTTAAAATAACTTTCACACGATATAAAACCTTCTGTAATAAATTGCTTAAAAAGGTGAAGACTTGCTATGAACGTGGTGAACTCCAGAAAGCTAGTCGAAACCCAAAAAAAACCTGGGACCTTGTCAAACAGTTCACTAACTTCAATCAGAAGCGATCACAGGCATCTAGTGAATTGCTAACTGTGTCACATGATGCTGCCTCTTCCGTGAACACAGTAAATGAGTTTTTTGCTGGTGTTGGCAAAAAGTTGGCTTCCAAATTGATCAAGTATTCAGGACAGAATAACAATCCCCAGGGTGCCACCGAATCTGGCAAAGAGGGTCCATCCAATTCCATGGTACTGTACAGTGTTGATGACAGTGAAATTGAGTCCATCATCAATAATCTTCGAAGTAACTGTGCAGTGGGATGGGATGGCATCCCGACTAGCATTCTCAAAGCTGCCAAGTGTGTCCTAGCACCGGTCATAACCCGAGTCTGTAATCTTTGTCTGAGTACTGGCATATTTCCTAGGGTTTTCAAGAAAGCTATTGTCCATCCCATACATAAAAAAGGAGCTAAAGACAATATGGATAATTATAGACCCATATCGGTGTTGAGTTCTATATCAAAGATATTCGAAAAGCTTTTAAATAAAAGATTGATTCGATTTTTTGACAAAAATGAGATCTTTGCAAACAACCAATACGGATTTAGGCCTGGAAGGTCTACTGAGGATGCCATCATGGATCTTCTAGACTCTACTGTTCATAACATAGACCAAAAGATTAAAACAATTGGGATCTTCCTAGACCTATCCAAGGCTTTCGATACGGTTTCGATTCCTATACTGATAACCAAGCTGGAGGCGGTTGGGGTGAGAGGTGTTGCCTTGGACATTTTTAAGAGTTATCTCAGTGATCGCTCACAGTGTGTCATTATTGACGGCCATATTAGTAAGGAGGAAAGCCTTGATTTCGGAGTTCCACAGGGCAGTGTCCTTGGTCCGACTCTCTTTCTTGCCTATATAAATGACCTTTGCAGACTATCTCTCCCTAAATGCAAAATAATAACATACGCTGATGATACGGCTCTGCTCATCGAGGGTAGGGACTGGTTGGAGGCGGGTGCTAATGCTGAGGCGGCCCTCAGACGGGTCATGAACTGGTTAATTAGTAATCTTTTAACCCTAAATGTTGAGAAAACTAAGTTTGTTGCATTTGGTTCGAGGATACCTTCGTTGTCCCCAGCATCTTTTTCAATTCGGGCTCACATTTGTAATCCAGGCCAGGAGCGAGGCTGTGACTGTAGTGGGATTGCACGAACGCGAAACTTCAAGTATCTTGGCATAGTAATTGACGAAGTCCTCAGCTGGCATGAGCAAATTGCGGCTACAGTTGGTAGAGTCAGAAAGTTATTGTATGTTTTCAGATATTTAAGATGCATAGCAAACCGAGAAACTCTAAAATCAGTTTACTTTGCTCTCGTGCAGTCTATTCTGGGTTACTGTATCCCGGCTTGGGGTGGAGTGGCAAAAACTGCATTGCTACGCCTGGAAAGAGCTCAAAGATCCGTTTTAAAGGTAATGTTATCAAAACCTATCCGCTATCCCACTTTTGAACTGTACAGACTCTGCAATGTGCTCACGGTCCGACAACTTTTTGTAAGGCAAGTTATTCTTAAGAAGCATGTGCAACTGTCTTTTGATGTAAAACTTACCAAAAATAAACGAAGATCTGATAGAGTTTGCGAATCATTGCCGCGGAGAACTGTACTGGCAAGCCGCCATTTTCTACATCTAAGCTCAATGCTCTATAATAAAATAAATAAGGCAATAAATATTTACCCTCTTCCGCTACATGAATGCAAAACCCAGATCTTTACGTACCTACAAAGTCACACATATGAGGAGACTGAAAATCTTCTTAGGGTTGTATCGTAGGGCCCGCTTTCCCTCCAGCAAATAAAATTTCGTCTACTCACTCTCACTCCCACACATACATTACTGACTTTCACCCATTCTCACTCACATTCACACATTCTCATTCACAAACTCTTTAACGTACCCACGCATACACATCTATCTAATATTAATTAATTGAATGAAAGATTTGTTTGTTTTTTTTGTTTTTTTGAATTTCGTTGATTTTAGTTTAGATTCTAATTTTTTAATAAGTGATTTTTATTCTTGATTAAGTTTCTTAAATTTTGTGTTTTGTTTTAATTTTTATTTATTGATTCTCATTTTTATTCTGCTCGTTTTTTGTGTTTGTTTTAGATTTGAATTTTTAATGATTGAATGTTCACTTGAAATTTTGTTTTAATTTTTTTTTTTTTTTTTTTTTGACTTTATTATTTTATAGGTAATTGAATGTTAATTTGTTATTTAATTTTAATTGAATTCTTTATGATTGGTTAGTCAATGTAATTCTAAATTTTGACTAGTATTTTAATTAATTGATTTTTAATTTTATTCTCATTTTTATTTATTTTGACTTGTGATTTATTACTTCAATTTTAATTTGTACATAATTTGGAACGTTGCGTCTCCCTTCTGGAGGTGGGCGTTAATGGCTGCGACACAGTTCCACTAATGCAGCTATTTCCGTACACAATTAAATAATTGTATATGTGTTTTTATTGTTCCAATAAAGATTATTATTATAATAACACGATGAATTTCCCAGCGTACCTACAGTTGTTTAACAAATACCTGAGAGGTTTTTCTTTTTGTAATAAACTAATCCCAGGTGTAGTTTTGTTCTCACACTGATTCAAACACTGCTAAAATCGTAAACCCTGAAAACACAGACCTCAATTATACAGCCTCTGTGCTTAGCCAAGACCAAAAATGTGTGCAAATAGTACACGGACACAGAGCCTAGTAAACAATGGAGTGAAGTAAAGCCAAAGCGGCATACAATGGTCCAGATTTTGCTGCTTTTTGCTTTTGTTAGCTTCCACTTCATACCGGTATTGTTTATTCAAGCACCGGCTGAATATTTTATTTATCGCCAGCCCTTTCAGGATTTTGTGATTTTTGTGTAAAAACAAAAATTGTATTTGTTTAGTTGGAAATACCCTTCCTTGCAAAGGTGAGACGGTACTTCACGCCAAAAGAGCTGCTCAAATTGTATAAAGCACAAGTTCGGTCATGGATGGACGGATCTGCCAAATATCAACTTGATGCACTTGAGTCGATTGACAAACGGGCCAAGAGGCTTATCGGCAACGATGCACTGGTCGTCAAAAAGCTCCAGAGTCTTGAACATCGACGCCAAGTGGCCAGTCTGTCGGTTTTTTATCGGTTTCATTTCGGGGAGTGTGCGATGGAACTGCACAATTTGATTCCACCTAGCCCTTCCATCACCGGACAACAAGACGTACGAAAATGCGCCACCGGTACATGGTGGACATCCCATCCATACGTACAAAGCGTTTTGCGAACGCTTTCATTGTACGCACAGCTAAGGAGTGGAATTCCCTGCCGGAGTCTTTGTTTCCTGATATTTACAACCTTGGAGTCTTTAAGTCAAGAGTGAATAGGTAACTTCTAGGCAAGCGTGCTTCACCGTCGACCACATCATCACTTACCATCAGGCGAGATAGTGGTCAAACGCGAGCCTACCGATAAATAAAATAAATAAATTAAAAAATACACGCTCTTGTTTAATATTTCCTTACGATAATATGCCTTTCACCCGAGTAGAGCTCGGTCGCCTAGGTACAACAACCATCAGCGATTATTTAAAAACAATCAAATGGATACCATGGAACCAAGTATGTTTTATTCCTTACAAATGGTTCACACCGACAGGTACACTCATCATCAGCGTAATTACATACGCATAAATAACGACAAACTCAAATAACACAATAACGTTACTAAGATCCGTTCCGTCCTACAGCCAAGCACCGAATGACTCGCTATCGCACTTTTTATTTTTATTTCGTGTGTTTGGCTACTGCTTAACCGAGCGATCCTGTGGAGACTAAACTAGAGCATGAAGCTAAACCTAAGCGACCACGCTGAGGGGCCAAACCTCAGCTCAGGGCGTCGCTGGGGAGACAACTAGGGCTGGATCATGATTAAGTGATTCTACCATCGTGTAGCGGCACCAACGCCGCCACCTACGAACTAATGACATAACGTCACACAAATCCTGCATACGCAAGCAAAGTTTTCGGCGCAATTAGAACACATACAACAGTCCGACAACAACCGTTGGGCAGTTGCCCGGACCAGACCCCACACCCGTCTGGTCGGAGGATCCTCCATTTTCTGTGGAGGTTTGTGGAACTTTACTCCCTGTTACACCTATCCCCGAACTGGTGATCCTCGAACATGAACATCAGCGCAGCCTTCAGGCAGAGCTACTTCATAGTGACGTCATCATCATTTCCTCAAGTTTTCGAGCAGCGAGTCACTCAGCCAGTACCCACGGCATCTACGGGGGTATCCCGACCAGGTGCATGCAGCGGACGCGCATTTCTGGTCATCACCCTCAGCTTCTTTCATTACCGCTCTGACCCACTGGAACTAGCAGCACTGTCCTGACTCACTGGGACATCATCACCGCTCCGAACTACTGGAGCCAGCAACACTATCCCGACTCACTGGGGCACAACCGCATACTGTTCCGACTCACCGCGAACTCTGTGACTTCCGGTTCCGACTCACGGGAACCAAGCTTCCACTGGCCAGGCACAGATCACGAGATGTACGGACGACTCAATCTGCTATCGACCTCCCGTCTCCGGATGGGAGCGATGTAGCGGCACCATCACCGCCACCTATTAACTAATGAAATGACGTCACACAAATCCTCAAATCCTGCAGCGCGCAGTCGAAGTTTTCTGCGCGATTAGAACACATACAACACGCCGACAACAACCGTTGGGCAGTAATCCGGACCAGACACAACACCCGTCTGGTCGGAGGATCCACCCTTTTCTATGGAGGTTTGTGGGACTTACCACCTAGTTCCACCTACCCCCAAAATCATTTCGGAAAATTGCTACGTGGAGAAGAACGGACAAGAAACTCATTTTTATTAACTAATTATTTAACTATAGCTCAGCATTGCGCGGGCTGGCTTGAATTTCTTGACGGGGTCGTCGCGGCGGGCCTCGGCGGCGAGGACGGAATGAAGGTGGTTTGTGTATTCTAAGTGTGCTGGTCTCTCTTGGAGCTGGGTGGTTGCATCGTCGGGAGCAATTAGAGTTTGCCTTGTTCGACGAATTCGGGAGATTTTGGAGGGCTCGTATCGCTTTGATTAGCGGATTACTATGTTTGACCGCAGTGTCAAAGAAATGCTTTGAAAAGCGTTTCATGAACTGCTGAATCGTAGGGATTCTAAGGTCAACATGAAGTTCTTACGACTTGCTTGATGCTTACTTCGTTAATATGAGAGCTCTTTTATATTGAAATAAGATACTGAATTACGTTTACGTTTTCAAACGAATATTACGAACGTCAAACATTTGCAATGTTAGCATCTATTTATCATATTTGATAACTTACACACAAACTGTTAGTTAGTTGTGTAGCGGAAGAGTGGAGGATAATTTTAGGAATAACGAGATTTTTTACAACATAACAAAAAATGTTCATAAAAATTATTAGGTTTGTCTTGTTTTAAATCATTGAAAAAGTTTTAAATTGGTATATTGTTCCCAGGTCCAGAGTCCCGTGCTGGTAGTGGAGCTGACCCTGGACAGACTAGACGGCACACATCTCAGGGCGCTGGGGCTGCTGTACGTGTACGGTTTCAACATGACGTATGAGGAGCGAGGAGCAGTGCAGTCACCGAGAGCCACTTCAAGCAGCGCCGTCGATTGCAAGCTGCTGGGACATTGCTACGCCACTCACGATTCAATTCAAGTCAATCGACTCGTGAGTCAATTCGGTTTCAATTTTGAACATCATCATCATCATCTGCCTAGCCTTTTCCCAATTCTTGTTGGGGTCGGCTTCCAGTCTTAC
Source organism: Orthosia gothica (assembly GCA_949775005.1). Classification (NCBI taxonomy): domain Eukaryota; kingdom Metazoa; phylum Arthropoda; class Insecta; order Lepidoptera; family Noctuidae; genus Orthosia; species Orthosia gothica. The sequence goes on along the minus strand of OX459053.1, from coordinate 14,233,095 downwards.
TAGATTCAGCTGAGTATCAGTATTTTACATGGAGCAACTGCCTATCTGACCTCCACAACCCAGTAACTGGGTAACTGCATACCCCTTGGCAAGACTGGTGTCAGATCTAAGGTTCTGACTACCCGTAACGACTGTCAAAGATCTTCAAATGACAGCCGCTACCAACGGCTTAACGTGCTTTCCGAGGCACGGAGGAAACTCAGTATGTTGAAAATGGTCACCCATCCACGGACCGACCTCGGCAAGCGTTGCTTAACCTTGAAGATCAACCCGTGCGGCTGTTATTATTTAGCCACGAGCTCCTCTTGGTTTCAATTGTGAACGCTATCTATAAATTCGATGAGAAGAGTAACATGTTTATATACCGACAAAAGTGAGCGTCATTCACACGCCGTCATCAAATTCTGTGTACCTACGACAAAACCTCGCTCGCATATAATATAAAACCATGGTGGATATTGCCAGGTCTTTATATTATACAATAATATGGATTAATCCAAAGTAATGTCTCATTTCGTAGGTAGGACGGTAGAATCAATTTTTATTCCTTGTAAATTCTAATGTAACGCTCAAAAGTGCCGCTTGGTGGCCTAGTTGAAATAAAATATCATTGTCTTTGTTCGTGTTGCAGTAACCCGGGCAGGTTACTCCGGAGCGGACTGCGGAGAGGGTCCGAGGACCTCCAACGTGTGTAAGAATGGCGGCACCTGCAGATGAGCGGGTTCTTTATATTCTACTTGCCATTGTCTTGTAGATACATTGTTTCACAAAAAGAAATACTGATTCTTTTACGTAGTACAATTTTCACGAAATCCTACACTAAGTTTTTTAATCAGGATAATGTGTAGAAAATACATTTTCTTTTATTTGCCAGAGACCGAGCCACATCTGTATGTAAGGGTCCCACTTAACTCTTGATACAATTCCTTTTTTGCGTCATGTATCCTTAATGTCGTCAGTTTTTGTTCTGAAACAAAAAGGGGTTACACTTAATGCAGCATAAACTTAAGCTATGTTGGTTTGTAGGACTTCGAGTACGTTTTTACTGTTAACAGATGTTTTTTAAAAGAATATTCCTAATATTCTCTTCTTAACATCAATCGTAAAATCCACAAACGTGTTTATACAAATGAACCTTTGGACGTTATTCATTCATAAGCTGCATGTTCCGACGGACAGATGAGTCCAGCCCGCGCCGTTAGCTGTATCAGAGCTACACGGGGGACCTGTGCGAGACGCAGGTAGCACCACCAAGTGAGGAAAACTATGTTTCTTGCTTCTACGCTAGCTAGAGCTATATAAAAACAGTACTGCCAGTCACAAATTAGGCTCTTCTGCTATTACTATTTCTATTTTCTTGACTGATTTTCGAGTCCCAATACTATGTTGGCTCGAACAACAAAAATGCCAGCAATTTCTCAAATGAACAATTCTCTTGCAACAAATGTTTACATCTCACGATCTCAAATATCTCGCGATCCATCATCATTACGAAGCCGCTCCCCAAATAACGAGGCCTTTTCAGGAAACGAATTAGGATTACAAAGGAATAAAAAGCATTTCAGCCATTATCTACAAGTGCAACACATGATCAGATAATGTTTCGACTACTAATCCAGCCAGTAATTTTACATTTTGACAGCTCAAAAACTAATCATTGACTTCATAGAAGAAAGCTTGATCTCTGCGACAGCTGTCAGTGTCAATACAGTAACAATAGCGCTTGACAGGCTAACAATAATGTATACGTCAGTTTGACATATGTCGCAGAGATCAAGCTATCTTTTACGAAGTATAGAGGTTATCAGTTACATATTTTCATCATCATCATCATCATCAGCCTTTAAATGTTCCCACTACTGGGACACAGGCCTCCTCTCTGTGTGAGAGAGGGAAAGAGCACGTGGGCCCAGTGCGAGTTGGTTGGATGTCACAAGTCTTCGAATTTCATATTTTATTGAATTCAAGAAAACTTAGCACAGCAGTCTTCCCATATGCATACCTAAGGATAAATCTTTGACTATGATAAGCCAGCAGTTTATTAGCTTCAGACTAAATATCAGCACGTTATGCTGCGATCGTACAGACACTAATACTGGGTAATATACGCACGGGGGAGGAAAAACTCTCTCTGATTTCCACTTTACAGCATTAAAGATTCAGTACCCAACAGATGCTGCTGCTGTAGTGAGGGGATGAATGTTCTATGTCGGTTGTCCTCGTGATTGCAGCCACTGCTTTAGTGAGGGGATGAATGTTCTATGTCGGTTGTCCTCGTGATTGTAGCCACTGCTGTAGTGAGGGGATGAATGTTCTATGTCGGTTGTCCTCGAGATTGTAGCCACTGCTGTAGTGAAGGGATGAATGTTCTATGTTGGTTGTCCTCGTGATTGTAGCCACTGTTATAGGGAGGGGTTGAATGTTCTATGTCGGTTGTCCTCGTGATTGTAAGAGTGAATACAATGAGTGTGGTGCGTCTATAAAGTGCAAATAGTGATGATACAGTGGAATGCCCTTTGTTGATCAGAACCTTTTTGTTTAGCGCTACACTTTAATGACTAACTTCAACAATAGCTGCATTGTGCTCGTACTCTTCAACTCTTACAAAGGTCTTGTTTCTTAGTGATATGCCGTGGAAACAACGCTGCTGAACGTTGTTACTGGAACCTATCTGTACTCTATTAGTCAGCGCGGCGCTACTGTAGATAATAATTACAGCTTTTTCACCTCTTTTTTTTTCTCGCTTCAGAATTTTATTCAAATCTACGGCGAGGTGGCAGCCATTACAAAATACACTACAAAGTTATCCCGGCGAAGTTTTCAAATGGCAAAACTTTGAATTATCGATTTGAAATTGTTTGTGCCAGTTCCAATAACTAGGCTTTCAGAACACGTAAAACAGTGAGATTGTTTGCTTAAATTTTGCCTTTTAATATTCGTGCTTTGCAGTTCATGGTAGTTATAAAGTCAAGCTACACCAAGTGCATTTTCATTATTTTCTCGAACCCAAGTTTTTATGAACAGTCTCCATCATATAACTCAGCCTGGTCGTCATCACAGTAGTGTAACACATCGTGGTCACTTTGCAGATTGGACGGACGGCAACCGCACATTATTTATTGTGATACTACAAAGAGAGGTGGTTTTGATAAACTATTCTAAACAAAGAATGTAAGATGCAATACCCATTTAATTACGATTGTTAAATTGTTTTTGTTTATCTCACAAATATAGTTTAACGCATTTAAGAGGGGACTCTAGTGAGACTTTCTCCATACAAACACATTCTGCTGTTTTCTTCGTGGATAATGCCTCTAGAGCAATGTTTTTTTTCCATAAAATCTAGGTCTAATTAATACGTGCCTGTATCATTTCCTTTTTTCCAAAACATAATCACAAAAAGAAATATGACAATCCAAAAATCCGAAAAAAATGCCCGTTTTTACCGCCATGTTCAGAAGACTTTCAGACAAAATTTATAAGTTTTTAACAAAAAAGGAAATGATAGGAGCATAGATATACGAATATAAGAATTTTTTAGATCAGACCAGTTTTCATGAATAAAACAGCAGAATACGAAACGTCTTTTAGTCAAAGTTTTTGTAGGTAAAATCAGCCTGAGCTGCAGTTGTCCCTTTCGCACTTTACGGGGTGAGGTTGGAGGTGACGCGACGGCAATAGTTTCTTCAAATACCTATTTTTCAAATTCCTTTTGACAAGAGTCCGCTCTTAAGTTTGTATTTTGTGACAAACTAGCTGTCCCCCTCGGCTTCGCTCCCGTCAACTGTCTACCTACTTACCCACATAATCTACCTATCTACCCTACCTACATACATTATTGTTGCGTAACTTAAACCGTTTACGCAGCGCACGCAACGGAATCTCTCAAAAAGGAATATTTTATCCGTTTTTGCAACATTTTTCATTTATGCTCCGCTCCTATTGGGCGTACCGTGATGTTATATAGCCTTCCTCGATAAATGGACTGTCCAACACAAAATGATTTTTCAATTCCAACCTGCAGTTCCTGAGATAAGCGCGCGCGCGTAATTCGGAAACGTGAACACAACAAACAACAAACGTGATCAGGGTTTATTTGTTCTGTTCAACTCGACAACAGTTTGGTGCACCTCTAGGTAAGTTTAGCTAGCTTGCAACCAACTATTAACAAACTGCACAAACAGTTTGTTAATAGTTGGTTGCAATTTGTGTTTAGTTTCAAGTCTTAGCTTAAAGTCAGCGAATACCTGAACGTTTATATGCCGAAAATACCATCAGTGTTTTAGAATGACGTGAAAATTTTATTATTTTATTTCACACCACACACACACACACGGACGCAAATAATGAAGACGTTGCTCTTCTGATCTTCTAATCTTTACGACAAGGAATCTAATTTTCTCTAAACAAAATTAAGGCTGTTATTCCAACACACGCTTCGCCGGGCCGTCGCGTCGTAAAGCCACACGTGTGGAGAATCGTCTCCTTCCAGTCTCTTTAATGAATTAAATTAAATTAACCTTGTCGTGTTCATGAAGTATCTGGAATTTAATGCGGATTAACTAATTAATGAATCTTAGTGACAAATTATTAAAATAATTTCTGGAGGTATTTTCGTGTAGGTATTTGTCAAACCTAGTTGCTTATTAGAAGACAATTGTTTCAATCCATTGTACGAATGAATATCGTATATTAAAAAAAGCGCAAAAAAAAATTCAAAGCACAGTTCCGTGTCACTAACGATACGGTATTGTTCGCCGGGGCAGAGAATCGCTCAGTTAAGAAGCGGTGTTTAATTCACTGCAGCCATTTCTTCATTAAAATTGCATACTTTTTACCATTGATGTATTAAGGCGCCGATTCCCTTGAGTAGCTGATTTTAAAATGAGAATCACTTCTAGACGGCAATTTGTTATTTATTGGAAAAAATATATGTTATATTAGACCATTTTCTTAATAATTTCATCTGAGCAAATTTTGAGTTTTATTCGTATAACATAGTGTAATTAGTTTGTAAAGTTATGTCTAAATCGGACAAAAACACGACAATCATACCAAAACCGCTAGGCGTATTTTAATGAAATCGACACCATATCAAAGACAATTTAATTATCTACATTTTGATCTGAAGGTTTTTTTTTTAAAGTCATAGAATAATAAGGAAAGTACAAAAAACTACTAAATTTTGTAACGCATCTTCCTCTTTTAATACATCAATGCTTTTTACACAGACTTTACAGAACTCAGTTACATTTGTTAAGCAAAATGCGATGTCAAAAGAATGGAACTTGACAGCCTTTGCACTGGTAGTGAAAAAGTAAGAGTAACAAAACAAATAGTAGGTAAGTAGATACTAGTCGAAATCCTTTTCCCATTTTCAAACAAGTAAAATTTTAATTTTTTATAACCTTTAATTTATTTAGTAGTTAACACGCTTCAGTCGACAATCCATTGAAACACTTATTTTATTATATAACGGTAACAGCCGTATCTGCTCCATTATAAACAATTAAACAGACAAGAGTCAGCTCGACTGCGCGACAGACGACAGTGAACACTTCATTATTTTCAATGAAGATGACGATACAATTTCTCTTTTTAGGGTACCGTAGCCAAATGGCAAAAAACGGAACCCTTATAGATTCGCCATGTCTGTCTGTCTGTCTGTCCTTCCGTATGTCACAGCCACTTTTTTCCGAAACTATAAGAACTATGCTGTTGAAACTTGATAAGGAGATGTATTCTGTGAACCGCATTAAGATTTTCACACAAAAATAGAAAAAAAAACAATAAATTTTGGGGGTCCCCATACTTGAAACTGAAACTAAAAATTTTTTTTTTCATCAAACCCATACGTGTTTGGTATCTATGGATAGGTCAAAAATGATAAAGAGGTTTCTCATATCATTTTTTTCAAAACTGAATAGTTTGCGCGAGAGACACTTCCAAAGTGGTAAAATGTGTGTTTCATTAACTTATAAAATAAGAGATTGATAAAACTAAAAAAAATATATGATGTACTTCCACCGTAAATTGGTTTGAACGAGATCGAGTAAGTAGTTTTTTTTTAATACGTCATAAATCGTAAACCGCAATTTACCAAGTACGTGACCCTTTGTGCGCGATTCCGACTCGCATTTGGCCGATTTTTTTTCTATGAAATGAACAATTGTGGCGGAAAATTTTCTTTTCTATAAACTGGTATTTTCTTTTCTTAACATTCATGTATTTGCTACCAGTAAACTTCTGTTCAATAATATTTGCCGTCGTTTGAGAAGCTACAATAAGTTTTTTATAAATCTAATGAACACACCAATCAATAAATTGTGTGACTGGCTATAAATATAAACTTAGTCTAGGCAGTGGTGTCTTATCCCATACAAAGAAACCGAGCCGACGTACTGTACTGATTTTTTTTGTACATCGATCGCGTTCGTACGATGATCTAACTATCTCCGTGGAACGGAACCGAACGCGATCGATTTACAAAAAATAATCGGTATAATCTGATGAAAAACGCTAGTTACGTCAGCACGGTTTCTTTGTATGGGATGAGGCATCTGTATGCTAGTATTAAATTATCTGTGGTCTAGGCTATAAAGTTGATCGTCCCGAGTGACCGTCGCGCATGTGTAGCGCTACATCAAAAAAGTCCTTTAACAAACGCTTTTGTTAAAGGTCCTATCTCCAAACCCAGTTGTTCTCTGTCGTACTAAGGCTCAATAGACATGACTGTACCAGTTAGTCTGTTGTCTCACTATTAGTAAATGATTATAATGTCCAATAAAACTTCCATTTGCCTTTGAAACGGTAACACCAGACTTGCAATGATTAATAGATCTATTAAAAATTTACGTAGTCAGTGTATGCTCTACAACTGTAATGACATAGGTTAAATTCAGCAGTTTCTGATAAATTAAACCGCAACATTTTGTCTGTAATAAGGCTAGCTTAGAAACCGTAGTTAATAGAGTCTCAGATATTCAAGGTGACGGGAAGCATGCGTAGTAAAACTATGTATAATACTAAGTTTAACTTTAATGTCAATTATTTGCTTTGTTGATGGCAACACAAAGTTATTAATATTTTTATGATGGGTCGTTAGCTCAGTTGGTCAGAGCGCTGAAAGCATATTAAAAAAAAAACATAATATTTGTAATCTGTTGTTAAGAGCGTCAAAGAGTCATACGTGCTTTCAGCCCGACCAACTTAACTGTGAATTATGAGTGGCACTGTTCGTCACCATTTCGCAAAAAAATAAACAAAAACCGATCTTATGTCCCATTTAAAATGTAAGTGCCAAAAACTTCCGTTTCACAGATAAGTTGGTCGGGCTGTACTCTCACTGTGGGCTTGAAGCCAACACCAATATAAGTTTATCTGTGGCCAACACGCATTTGTTAGAATCATGAATGGAACTCTATATAAAACTATTGATATCTACCAAGATAGCAAGCTTTGAATGTCAAAATGGTTGTTGGTTCTTTACTGTGTATCAGAGTTCCAATGTATGTGGCGTGTAAGGAAAGGGTTTTATGAATAAAAGCACAGAAAGACAAGACTAGGTATTTATTTAAGTAAGGCTTGTCAATTAATTCATATTAAGAAGGCTCATTGAGCTTACCGCCCGTTCGCTAGACTAGTTCTTGTGGAGAAGAAGGGCAACAAACCCCACGGAAGCTCTTTATAGTATTTATCGATATATTTTACAACCTGTAACGGATGTGACGTCAGCCTACGTGCATCCGACCAATGCCCGCCGAGCCCGCCGAAGCTAAGCCGCCATATTGAAGCCCCCTCCAGTCAAGCCATGTCAAGCAGCGGGGATTTGTTAATATAACTGATGGCCAGCGATTTATTTGTCTCTCTTTCGATTGTGAATACAAGATCTGAACAAACCTCTGCCCGGTTTTTATTTATCCGTTTCACTCAGAAGTGGGATGAACAAAAAATAATCTTCGTTTAATAACACATCCACGCCACAACCGCAAGATCACCTTGACTCTGTAGAAAAATCGAAGAAGTATGTGTTATTCACGGCTGGAACGACACTACGAGCTTCACTGCGTTTTCTACACTCTGCCATCGACCCAACTGCACGCCGAGCAAGACTGCATCAAAGTATTCAACATGAGCTGCTTGTGACTGCACGGAGAGGTCATAACAAGGGCCGAGAGCTGCCAGGAGTCACAGCCAGTCTGCCAGGCGTCACAGCCAGTCTGCCAGGAGTCACAGCCAGTCTGCCAGGAGTCACAGCCAGTCTGCCAGGAACCACAGCCAGTCTGCCAGGAACTACAGCCAGTCTGCCCGGAACCACAGCCGGTCTGCCAGTAGCCACAGCCAGTCTGCCAGTTGCCACAGCCAGTTAGCCAGGTGCGTTGTCTTTCTCATTTCCATATTCGCAATATCGATAACTCTAATTCTATTCAGGCCCTAGCCACTTTGTTTTACTCATCGCCATATTTTCAATAATAAGGATAAAACTGGTTTGCATAACCAGCATCGTGTATGTGCGTGTATGACTGTTTTTACGTTAACGAAACAAGAGTTATTAGGATAGTAGCAGATGGCGTTCTGTAGTTTGTCTACCCTCATGGGAAAAAGGCGTGACTTCATGCATGTGCTTATTTACTGTTGTCTGATCTGAGGTACTATAATTAACTCTTATTCTAGCCATATCATAGCCGCTTAGTCTATCAGTAAAAACAAAATAGATTAACCAAATACAAATATTGTTTTGCTTCGGGTACACACAACTGATCAACCCCTATCTATGTACAGCCATGCATAAGACATCCTTAGATATAGGATGTAAATCCTTAGGAATCTGAATCCAGTTACGTTTATCCTGTGAACTAAGTCAAAAAAAAGAACGTCGATAGTAAGCTCTGTCATAAAAAAGAACACCGCCACATACATACTTTGTGCCTCTGTGTTGATTACTGCGCTTAAATGTCACTGCAAAATAAATATTTCCCTTACCTTATATAGAATATCAAGTTTCTGAGTTAGCTGGCGAAGATAACTTTAACTGTTACATATCAATATAGTCCAAAGCTACAATCAATTAGTAATTAATCCAGATGACGCTCACAAAACAGATTTCAGAACTAGCCAAGGTCACTATAGGTATACCAGGGTTCCATTTAGTTTAGCAAACCGACCTTCAGTGTGAGATTCACCGTCATTCGACCTTTAGAGAAAATAGGTATTGGCATTTTTAGAAGATTGACTTCTACCCTTAACTGAGATAAATTCTGGTGTTATAATTTTATAAAATGTTTAACAAGAAGGGACTTAATACTGAAAGTTAAAAATATGAATTCTTGTAAATGCACTAGTTTAGAAAAATCAATTTTCTTAAATGGTCAGGTCTAATTGCCGCCAGCGGCATACAGCCGGGTTGGCAGTTTCAAGTTTCATTTGCCTAGTAATGTATATCATGTGGGTACGTAAATTCATCGAATAGTGCAGTTATTTTATGAAGTTTATTCCAAATTTCGCGTTGATTGTGTACCCGTTAATGGATTAGTTTTGAACAATAATCGCAAAATATTTCGTGTTCTAAGCCTGTGTTGGCTTGTATGACCCCGCGATTCCTACAGAGGTACATAAGGATGAGTGTAAGTGAGCTACGTATGGTATTCCGAAATACCGCTCACCGAAAGGACGGTTTTCCGATAACACTCTAGTCCGACGGTTAGTTGAACGAAAAAATAATTGGCCGATGTAACGGTTCACCGAAAACACTCTTCAAACGAATCTTTCGCCGATAGCATTCAGTTTACCCTAGCTATTATATTTTATGATTATGTGCAATGCAGCTAAACAATACTCGATTCCCATGTTTAATTTTATCAGCATTGTAAAATCTACATACACTACAAGCATAGATGAATAAATAAATACCGGGAGCTTCCGTATTAAAGATAAGACCCTAAATGACGCATAATGCACTCATTAACAATGGTACTGAGATTAAACGAGTATTGAATAAACTTGCAATAGTTACATGTAACAAAACAACAAATATCTATGGTAGTATTTATTTATTTTTTGTGGGTAGTTGCGAAATTAGTGACGACAGACCTCGTTACATGAAATGTTTCTCGCTCGTGTATTGTTTAATTAAAAATGAATACGTGCAATTTAGTTAAATCTAAACGCGGAGGACATGTGCTAGTAGTGAATGGATATTCTTATCACTTAAATACAAAATATGATAACAAGTATTATTGCGGTGTACAAGAAAACAAACAAGTGGTTGTGGTGTAAGTGTAATAACTTTATTTGATTGTTATGAACATACATTTGTTAGTCAAAATTGTGATCATGCACATTTACCAGAGCCTGAAAAAATTATTGATATGAATTTTAGAAACAAATTGAGAACTAGTGCGAAGGAATCTATGGACAGTCCGTCACAAATTGTAAATCGTTGTTTAAAAGACGTAGCTACCACAAGTGCGCCTCAATTGCCCAATAAATGAGCTTGCCGAATGATTGTGCAGCGTGTTAGAAATAAAGGACTTCCTAAGATACCGCAAACAATCAACGAATTTCATGTACCACAATATCTCGCTAAAAGTAATGGAAAGCAATTTTTGCTTGGTCAATATACATGTAACAATGAAAGTGTTGTCATTTTTGGTACTAAAGCCTGGTAAAGTAAAGTCAAGCCTGGTAAAGTAAAGTCAAGCCTGGTAAAGTAAAGTCAAGCCTGGTAAAGTAAAGTCAAGCCTGGTAAAGTAAAGTCAAGCCTGGTAAAGTAAAGTCAAGCCTGGTAAAGTAAAGTCAAGCCTCGTAAAGTAAAGTCAAGCCTCGTAAAGTAAAGTCAAGCCTGGTAAAGTAAAGTCAAGTCAGGCCTGTAAAGTCAAGTCAGACCTGTAAAGTCAAGGCAGGCATGTAAAGTCAAGTAAAGCCTAGTAAAGTCAAGTAAAGCCTAGTAAAGTCAAGTAAAGCCTAGTAAAGTCATGTCAGGCCTAGTAGTCAGTAAATTCATGTGAGGCCTAGTAGTCAGTAAAGTCATGTCAGGCCTGTAAAGTCAGTAAAGTCATGTCAGGCCTAGTAGTCAGTAAATTCATGTCAGGCCTAGTAGTCAGTAAAGTCATGTCAGGCCTAGTATTACGCCTAGTATTACGCCTAGTAAAGACTAGTATTACGCCTAGTATTTGAATAAAACTACCTTAGGTATCATGTTTAACTTTAAATATTGCACCTACCACTATTTGTATCTGATCACCCAAAGGTCGACTGGTAGAAAATGCCTAAGGCATTAAGTCCGCCTCTGTACGTTTGTGTGCATGAAGTATTAAATAAATAAATATTACGCCTAGTAACGCCTAGTTACGCCTAGTAATGCCAAAGCAGCCAAGCCAGCCAAGCCAACCAACCCGGCCATGCCAGGCCAAGCCGCCTAGCCAGGCCAAGCCAACCCACCCGGCCATGCCAGGCCAAGCCGCCTAGCCAGGCCAAGCCAACCAACCCGGCCATGCCAGGCCAAGCCGCCTAGCCAGGCCAAGCCAACCAACCCGGCCATGCCAGGCCAAGCCGGCCAAGCTAGGCCAAGCCAGCCAAACCGGCCAAGCCAGGCCAAGCCAGACAAACCAGCCCATTAAGCGGCACTTTTGAATATCAAATATTGAATGAAAAAATAAAGCTTCTGATAACGCAAGTGATTATGTGTACAAAAGGGAAGTTTTTATTCTAGTCTCCAGAATACAATTAGTGCAGGTAAATAATATAGTAAAAGCCTTTCAAAGACAACTTATTTGCCATAGCCATTACTTATTTGCCATGGCCATTACTTATTTTCCATAGACATAACTTATTTGCATTAAATGCGGTACACTGGTTTTCAGGAAACAGTCAAGTCCATATTGAAAATGCATTTATGTAAAATGTGTAATTATAGAAACTGGAATAAGGGCATAAAAAGTATACGTGGTTACAAAATCTCACGGATGCTTAGTCGGTAAATGCGCTAAGACTATATGTAAGTAAAGCATCTATAACGGACAGTAACAATAGTACTGACACTGAAGCCCTAATTGATTTATTTGAAAGCTAATGAATGTTTTTGCTTCCATTGCGGGAGCAATATTTCCAGGATGGCCGAATGTAACGGATGTGACGTCAGCCTACGTGCATCCGACCAATGCCCGCCGAGCCCGCCGAAGCTAAGCCGCCATATTGAAGCCCCCTCCAGTCAAGCCATGTCAAGCAGCGGGGATTTGTTAATATAACTGATGGCCAGCGATTTATTTGTCTCTCTTTCGATTGTGAATACAAGATCTGAACAAACCTCTGCCCGGTTTTTATTTATCCGTTTCAAACCACAAAGTATTTACAATATTATAGAATCTAAATAACAAGGATAAGGCAAAGGACGTGGACTAGCCCTTAAATCAATATAACATATTAGAAATAAAAGCCATAATATGATATAGATACAGTTTCAACACAACCATAAGCAATAATAAAGTTATAATATCAAATAACTTACGTTAGCCTTGTGTATAGGTCTACCGGAATCTCATGGCAAATGTGGAAATCAAAATTTGTTGTGTGCAATACTGGGGAAATTGGATTAAACGATCTTGATACTGTTTAATTTTTATTTATGTCTTTAGTTTTAATGAACATGAGGTACCTATATTATAGTAGTCACAGCGGAACTTTGTGTCTTTGAACTTGGTCCTGCCAACCATTGCGTAAGAAACAGTTTGTCATCGAGTATACTGCATAGAGTAAGCGAGATAGGACGATGTGACATACATAAGCGAGTGAAAGAGACAGTTATACAATGCTATCTTCACCTTCAACATTGACACAAAAATAGCTACTGCGTGGGGTCTTGCAACCAATTCAGAGACACAAAGATCCACTGTGAGTATTATAGGTATGTGTATGAATAATGCTGTTATACATCGGGTTCTTAACATAGGAAAAATAAATCAATTGAATATTAATGTATGTACTAATTTATTATATATCATTTAAATCATACTAATAACTTAAAACCTCATTCAGAACTAGAAAACTAGAATACGATTCCATGAACTCCACTGGCATTTCAAAAACTTGTATGTTTGTAGTTTTATGTCCTCTCTTTCCATCAAAATGGTTCTTTTTCATTGGCATTTAACATATTCAAAACCAATCTCTTTATGTATAAAGTCTGTAAAAAATAATAAAATGTATCATGTTACTTATAGTCATTCATCATCATCTGTCTATATATACTTTTCTTTATGTAAGTGTTATGGCCTGGTTGCTAGGAGCTTTTAGCCACGTCTTTGGAAAGAGTTTTGGATCTTATATTTATTCTTTAGTATGCATTAGAATGCGGATGTAACAGATTCTAATGTTTTTTGGAGTATTTGGCAGCAAATTGTATCGAGTCAGTCTTCCCAGTAAGCTTTGCAGAGGCATTCAATACTACAATAAAATACTCCGCTCCACTATCCCGAGATCGCTTCTGTCAATGATTTTACAAATTGTCCAGTTGCGTAGACAGTTGAGACACAAAACTACACCAATAATATATCACAATATCCACTAGGAATCAATTTGAAAATAATATTAACAGCCACTAAACATCACTCGACAAAATACCGCCAAAAACTCCCGTCTATATACACGTCCCACTGCAGGGCGCAGATTATTACTTAATATTTTTCTTACGTCAAAGATTCTCAATCTCCGTAGTAACAGTTACATTACTGTTGCCATTTCCTTCCGGCCATCGTTCGATGTGCCCTGACCTACGATTTACCATATAATAGTAATGGAAAGAAATAAAAATTAAGTAAGAAAAATATTAAATAAACTAAAAGTATCAAAACAAGTCAGTCCAACTTACCGGTCCACTCTACGACGCACTTTAAAATCAAAGATTGAGTTTGATTTTCGCCTTCTTCTTCCTTTATTTTATGATACACATTGAAAACAATATGTCTCGCTTGAGATCGAAGTGGGTTTTTCGTCATTTTCACAAAAATAACAAATTTTCAAGATAATATCAAAAAATTTCAGCAGCGGTTGACACATCACGTACTTTGATTTGATAGGTGACAATTGTCATTGCCATATGAAAATCACAATTTAAAAAAAAATAAAAATGCCATGAGATTCTGGTAGACCTATAGTCGACGTTACACCAAGTATTATAAGTAGTATACTTCTAAATAACAATATCTGGCCTGTACTGGCTTGTATTTCACAAAAAAGTAAGTCAGCTTATCAATTACACAATATTTTATAACAACGGGTCTATCTGTGTCTCAATACGTCCAATATGAGAAAATGGCGCGGTATCCCGCCATTTTCCATATTACTTTAAATAATCTCACAATAAGGTGAACAATAATCAATTCTTATGTATTGAAAATGTTTTAAAACGTATCAAGACAATTAAGGCATTTAATATCGCCTATTTAGTCATTCTTAATCAATATTCGAAAGAATATTGATACTAACATACAGTATAGTACTAATTGTATCAAAGGAATAATAATACCAATAAAGCAATATAAATGCCAGGATACAACACAATGATCACTACAAATTACGTAATGATTTATAGGATTATTATCAATGTGGCTTAAATATAAGTTTAGAGTTATTTCCTGTACACACAACAATATTTTCTTAGATGGGTACTCTTTTACATTTGCAGGTAGTTGAAAACACAATAATAATTTAGGTAGGTACTTAGACATTTGTCGGTAGACTTGGTGCTTAATAAATATGACAGGTATATATTATGTAGCAAACCACTGTGACTTGAAAAAAAAAACTAACGATTTAATGACGTCACATACTTCAAATCTAACACATTCATGTAAATTTTAGTAAATAATTAATAAAACAAGCAAATTGTATCAATTAACCAGCCTATATAAACAACAATCCACATTCAAAACAGTCACCATGGAGTTAGCAAGCACGGTATGTGCTTACTATTATTTATTATCCTTTATTACTCAGATCAAATAAAAAGTCAAGATGGAACGTTGCAAACAATAAAGTGACGCCGGTTCAAACTAGGCCTTGCCGTACAAATACTCAATTACACACACTCACGTACAACGAAATTACGCCTTAGCTTATCATTCGAGCTCACAGATCCAATAATAAAGCTTGACTGACAAGCTAAGGGATAGTTTCGTTGTACGTGTGCACGTGTACTTGTGTATTTATACGGCAAGGCATAGTTTGAAACGGCTTCACTTTGTTGTTTGCAACGTTCCATCTTGACTTTTTATTTGATCTGAGCTTTATTACTATAAAGGCGGATTGGTGATTTCGAGAGAAAATTCATACTGCTTACCTCGCTTGAACAGAATTTAATATAACATCATTTGTCAAAGCGGTTGGCATAAAATGGCAAATTACCTTTTAAAGAATTTGCTTAAACGTACGTAATTCATGATATCGGCTTACGTCGTAATTTGTAACATCAGGGTAAAACTAATGTTAGCACTAAACTAATAAAAGCAGTTTTGTAAAAACGCTTTCTTAAAAGAATTACTTTTTTGACCTATGAAATCAAAAAGTAATAAATAATGATTTAATAATGTTTGGAAAAATGAAACACGCGAAAAGTGAATATTATTTGCCTGGTGACGGGTAACAAACGATCCACGTTTCCTGCTCAAAGATTTGTCTTAGAATGTATGACAGTTGAATAAAACAGCTCACGTATCAGAAACTTTCTCAACTCGTGAACTATCACAGTCTAACTTTTGGCCTCAGGGTTTTCTACATACCACTTTGTTCTTGGTTAAATTGATACTATATACCTCGTGAAACATCACAACTTGGTCGGAAAATAAACGTGTGTATGTTTAAATTTTTGTAAATGCACCCACGATAGAGCAAGAAATTCGTAGTTTCGGGCAAGGTTTAAAAAAATGCTTATTTATTAACGCTTAATGAAAAAACCATCGTTATATTAAGACAACCAAGAATTACGGAGTAGTGTTGTCCATTGATGCATAAAGTACTACGCGGTTGCTTCGACTTGGCAGATATGACGCCATCACTACAACTGCTACGATGTTGAAATAATATATAATAATAAGATAAGATTAAACCAGTCAATTACCGGGGAAGATATGTTAAAAGAGCGTAGGACCCCAAGCAAAATGTCGAAGTCAACGGCATTGAAGGCATTGCTGAAGTCAAGCAGAGCAAGTACCGTTAACTTCCCCATCTCCATACCTGACCAGGGGGGTAACCACAAGCTCTTAGAGTAAGGTTATTTTGAGATCGAGTAAGGGACAGATGTATCTGACTTGTATACATCTGTCACTTACTCGATCTCAAAATAACCTTACTCTAAGAGCTTGTGGTCACCCCCCTGATATAGATATAATATCAATAACCCAAAATTATTATGGAAAAATCTAAAATCCACTTTGATGGCCACTAAGTCGAAACCAGACCTTCCGTCGCACTTTACAGATCCTAACATAATTAATAATAACTTCTTGACTGTCCCGGGTAACGCTGTGGCGAGTGTGGCTCTCATGACTTATTATGATAATCATAGGCATGGCGAAGCAACCTTTTCAATCACTCCAGTGGAGCAGGCTGACATCGCTCGCATTATCACCAGCCTTACAAGTAATGCCCAAGGCTGCGACAACATTACTCTGGACATGATTGCTTTGACTCTACCGCACACGTTGGGCGTTATAACAGACATTATAAACCGCTCCATAGTAACATCTACATTCCCCGAACAATGGAAGATTGCCTCCGTTAGGCCCTTACCCAAAACTTCAAATCCGACTAGTTTGAAAGACCTACGACCCATTAGTATTTTACCGTGTCTGCCTGAGGTACTGGAAAAAGTCGTCAGCCACCAGTTAACACTCTTCTTGGAACAGAATCACATTTTACGAGTGCTGATTTACAGTCAGGTTTGAGAAAGCAGCGCAGTACCGCTACTGCTTTACAGTCAGGTTTGAGAAAGCAGCGCAGTACCGCTACTGCTTTACTGGACGTTACTGATAACGTGCTGTCTGCCCAGGATAAGGGGATGTGTACCTTGCTTGTTTTGCTCGATTTTTCCCGGGCTTTTGACGCAATAAATATACCACTACTATTATCTAAGCTGAGGTACTACGGTTTCGACCCTAGCGCTACGGAATGGTTCCATAGCTACCTCAGTGATAGGAAGCAATTTGTAGATCTGCGTTTAGAAGACGGCACCACTCTTAGATCGGCACTTGGTTCTATAAAGAGGGGAGTCCCACAAGGGTCTATATTAGGGCCAATTATTTTTATCCTGTACTGCGCTGATATAATTAAATGTCTTCAGAAATGCAGGTATCATATATATGCCGATGATGTTCAACTTTACGTATCATTTTACCCAGAGAAGTATGATAGTGCCGTAAAAGATTTAAACGATGACCTTTGCAGAATTGCTGCCTGGTCAGAAGATAATTGCCTGTCGCTAAACCCAAACAAAACCAAATTCATGGTACTTGGCTCAAAAAGACAGCTAGCTAAGCTACCCACAACTTTCAGGATCGAGCTAATGGGCAAACCAATTGACAGAGTCTATGAAGCGCGGAACCTTGGTCTTGTTATGGACAAGGATCTTCGTTTCGAAAAGCATGTCGCCGACTCGGTAAGAAACTGTTTCTACCGCCTCAAAGTTTTATATAAAATGAGGCTGTACCTATCAGAAACACTTCGAGAACAACTGGTGGAAAGTCTGGTTCTGTCCAGGCTAAACTATGCAGACACGGTGTACGGCCCGCGCCTACTGGCTCGTACAGAGGGTTCAAAATGCTTGAGCTCGGTTTTGCTATAAAATTCCTCCCAGAAGCCACGTAACGCCATGCCTCAACAAGCATTTTACCCTTAAAATGAAATGAAGACGCAAATTACACCTGGCCTGCCTGTTGTTCGGTGTCATTAAGCTTCAAAAGCCAGACTACCTGTACAACAGGTTGAGCTGGATCGCTGGCAGTCGAGAATGTGGAAGAAGGCAATGTTCGCAACAACTCTCATCGCACCCCCACAGTACAGCAGCATTCAGAGGAAGTTTCCGTTACGCAGCATCCAAAGTATGGAATAATCTACCGCCGCCTATTAGAGCAATAAACACAATAGGTACATTTAGAAGACATTTGCGGCAGTATTTAACGGACGCGCAACGGAAACTAGACTTAATACACATGAACCTTTCACTGATATGATGTCGATCCTATTCGCAGTTGATAGTACTCGATTTTCTAGTGTGCGTGTGTCAGTGCGGCAGTATAAGTTGCAAAAATTATAAAAGAGTTTATACATACCTAACTAAAATATGCGGGTGTTTAACGTTCCGTATAAACCGCTGCCTCGTACCCTCGGCCGCGGGCTGGTGTGTCATCCATCCTTGATACCTGCTTTCGGTTGGGGTTGGGAGGCCTATGGGTTAAAAGGAGTTGCTAAATATTTTAAATTCTAAACGGTTAATATTATTGATTTATTTATTTATTTATTTAAGTAAGGCACACCAACAACATATTTGCAATTTCATTTACAGGGTTAACATTAAATTTGAAAATGGTCCTGTGCAAACAGGTCAGTTACATGAATATATTGATGAAACACACTTAACTTGTATCCTGCTGCCAATATCCTTATTTCACTTTGTTTCACCTCTCTGACAAATTTTAAATGTGACGTACATACTGGGGGGTAACCACAAGCTCTTAGAGTAAGGTTATTTTGAGATCGAGTAAGTGACAGATGTATACAAGTCAGATACATCTGTCCCTTACTCGATCTCAAAATAACCTTACTCTAAGAGCTTGTGGTCAACCCCCAGATCGCAATATTTCTCAAACTACCCGAGTATAAAAAAAAACTTTTTAATATTAAACGTTACTTGCAATCCATCTATTTCGCTCAGCTGTTCATGACATAATGGTTCATACCAAATTATTATACATACCTGTATATCTTATAAAAACACTAACATATATCTATTTACCTGTATTGAACACAAACACATATCTATTTACCTGTATTGTAACCTCAAAATCAAAACTGATTCACTTCAACGTAAGGTTCAGTTGAAAACCAGCGTCAGGCAACTCCCAGTTGTCTGGCATTTTGCTGAACTGGACCTTTTTGGCGCAGCCGCGGGGCACACTATGTATGTAATTGTTTTTATTAAATTCTTTTTCCTTTTATTTGTACATTGTGTGTATCTGTGTGTGCCAAATAAACAAGTTTTCTTTCTTCTTTCTTTCTTTCTTTTAGTCCGTGATGTGTACAAGTCCTGAGGTAGTGCTGTGTCCACGTCGAAAACCAGATTGAAAAGGATTTAACAGATTGTGTTTGGAAAGGAACGTGCTGAGCTGTTGGTGAACAAGCTTTTCAATTACTTTGGATATGAAAGGAAGAATAGAAATGGGCCGATAATCAGAGAAAGATGCAGTATGTGTATTTTTGGGTAAAGAAATAATTTGGGCCATCTTTTCAGGCTTTAGATTTAGTTTGAAAGTTGCCGTCAAAAAGAAAAAAACTACCTATATTGTTAAAAATGTGGTCATTTTCTAACGTAACAAAATATTATTTATTGTTTAGGAAGTTTTAGTTTGAATTAAACAAAAAGTAATATATTTTTGCTAGGAAAACGGTAATCAACCGATAAAATAGTGCAACTCTATCGCTATACATCGTTTGTTCACGAATATTGTCTATGATCCTATTCGAAGCTCATGAATCAGAAATCATTGGGGGTATGGTTCACTCCTTAAATAAAGTATCTATAGATTTAGCATTAAAATGAGCTTGATTGATAGAGCGAGATCGCTAATTGGCAGCCCCATGTAAATAATAAGGACAAAAGATTATTTTTTGTCTTTGTCACCATGGCCGGCTTTTGTTGTTTGTCAAACGCTAATATCATGGCAGGTTTGACAAACTAACTCGGTCGTGTTTGATTTTTTTGTGATTTCGCGGGATTAAGTGTTTATTGAGACAAGGAATTGGGTTATTTATAGATAATATTTTTGATATATTTATTATTTATATTGTATCTTATGGTTTCTGATGACGATTCGTTTCACTCCGCTAATGATTCCTTCAACTCAACCGCTAATGCAACTTTTAGTTCTCTGACTGATACCCTTAGCGACATTCTGCGTCGGAACTTCAGCCACCAAAAGCGTCACTTGTTTAATGTCTGCCACATCAACGCTCAGAGTGTGCCAAGTCACTACAGTGATCTGTTTGACACCTTTTCCGACGCCAATGTACACGCTGTTCTGGTTTCTGAGAGTTGGCTCAAACCAAATCTCCTCTCTACCACCTATCCCCTTCCAGGTTTCGTTCTTATCCGCAATGACAGAATTGGAAAGGGAGGGGGTGGTGTTGCTATCTATCTTCGCAGCGATTTGCTTTTCAAAGTCATTGCTTCATCTCCGTCTAGCTATAGTGCATCCGCGGAGTATCTCTTTTTGGAGATTTACGTCAAAGGTGTTAAGACCTTACTTGGTGTTGTTTACTGTCCGCCCGCCGTTGACTACTTTTCCAACTTCGAATTAGCACTGGAATCTGTTGGGTCAGAGTACGCACATTGTATAATCATGGGAGATTTCAACACTGACCTGTCTCACCCATCCGCTCGTTCCCGAAAACTCCTGCATATCATTAAGTCCGTCAGCTTTCATGTCCTTCCCCTGCAACCCACTCACTTCAATGTCGCAGGTGATGACACTTGGCTCGATTTAATCCTTACTTCCACTCCCTCCCTTGTTTCCTCTCATGGTCAGTGTCCTGCGCTTGGCTTTTCCCATCACGATCTTTTATTCCTTTCTTATACCCTGAAACCACCTAAACTTCCCTCTAAAGTTTTGCACATGCGTTGTTTTGCCCGCATGGATATAGAAAAACTGCGGCAGGATGCGTCAGAACTGGATTGGGGAAACCTTGCTGCGGCTACGACTGTAGATGATAAGCTTAGTTTGTTTAATGGGACGGTTCTTGCGCTCTACGACAGACACGCTCCTGTCAAGAAGGTTAAACTTAAGCGTCCAACTGCACCTTGGATGACGACAGGGGTTCGTATGGCGATGAGGCGCAGGGATCGGGCTTTCCGAAAATTTAGGAGGGATCGCTGTGTTGAAAACAGAAACCTTTTTAAGGCTGCAAGAAATCGGTGTAATCAGGTGATACGCAATGCTAAACGCCGCCATATTCTCGAAAACATATCTTCTTCTTCTCCTGCCGATATCTGGAAATTCCTTGGAACTCTTGGTATCGGTAGGCCACGTTATGTGGATTTCCCTAAGACAATCTGCCTGGATGATATCAACCGTCACTTCACATCAACCTGTCTTTTGGATTCCCAAATGTTGTCTCAGACGGTTGATTTCATTTTTTTTTTTTTTTTTTTTTTTTTTTTTTATACCACTTAGGTGGCAGACAAGCACACGGCCCACCTGATGGGAAGCGGTCACCGTGGCCTAGGGACGCGTGCAACACCAGGGGCATCACACTCGCGCTGCCGACCCCGTAAAAACCTTCTAATGCCCTTCTTGAAGAACCCCATATTGTAGTCGCTAGGGAAAACCACGGCAGGGAGATCATTCCACAGCCTAAGCGTGCGCGGAATAAAATTTCTTGGATGAAATCAGAAAGATTATCCTGTCCATAAAATCTAAGGCTGTGGGCCATGATAACATCAATCGTTACATGGTCACCTTGATCCTCGAATTTCTTCTCCCACCGATTACCCACATCATCAACTTTTCCCTCGATTCCCACCCCATGGCGAATGGCCTTTGTACGTCCACTTCCTAAAATTTCAAATCCCTCCCTACCTAATCATTATCGGCCAATCTCCATTCTCCCATTCCTATCCAAAGTGCTCGAGGCCTGCGTCCACAAGCAGGTTTCAGGATATATTCATCGGAATAATCTTGTTAGCTCTTTCCAGTCTGGATTCAGGCCGGGGCACAGTACTGCCTCTGCTCTCCTTAAAGTGACTGGCGACATTAGAGAAGCGATGCAGGATACCAAGGTTACTGTTTTGGTCTTAATTGATTTCTCCAATGCCTTTAATGCCGTCAGTCACGATATTCTCCTTTCTATCTTTTCACATCTTATGGTTTCTTCCGAGGCACTGGAGTGGTTCTCTTCCTATCTTCGGGGACGACAGCAGTCGGTTCGCGTTGACGAGAGCTCGTCAAGTTGGTGTGACCTGGCTGCTGGTGTTCCGTAAGGGGGTATTCTTTCTCCATTGTTATTTTCCATCTTCATTAATTTTATAACTCATTGTCTTCGGTGTTCGTATCATCTTTATGCCGATGACCTTCAACTTTATGCAGCTGCGCGGGTGGAGAGTTTGTCAGACGCTATAGACGATGTGAACCGGGACTTGGACGCTATCAAGGACTGGTCTGATAGGTTTGGGCTGTCTGTAAACCCCTCAAAATGTCAGGCCATTGTGATTGGAAGCTCGCGCATGATGGGTCGATTGGGGATTAGCTCTCTTCCTCCTATTATTTTTAATGGTACTGTCATCCCCATCAGCCCTAGTGTAAGAGATCTGGGTCTACATCTTGATTCGACGCTAAGCTGGCAAAGTCAGGTTTCTAGTGTCAGTCAAAGGGTCAATGGGACTTTGCGATGCCTGTATCGTCTGAGAAACTTTCTACCTGCAAAAACGAAGACAATGCTTGTGCAGACTTTAATTTTCCCTTTAATCGCTCAGATAGTGACGTGTGCTACTTTGACCTAAACGCGGTATTACTGGATAAGCTGGATAGGCTCTTAAACAACTGCATCCGGTTCATATTCAACCTCCGGCAATATGACCATGTGTCGAGCTGCAGAACTGAACTCAAATGGATGCCCATTCGGCAGCGAAGAAATTTTCGCGCCTTGACTGCGCTTTTCTCTCTACTCAACTCTCCCACACCTCCTTCTTATCTCATACCTCACTTTCGATACCTATGTTCTTCACACGCTAGGAATCTGCGTTCATCTAACAATCTTTTCTTGCTCTGTCCTTCTCATACTTCTGATTTTGTTCATTCTTCCTTTAATATTCAATCCATTCTTCTCTGGAATGCGCTTCCTCTCGATATCAGGACGGCAACCAGTCAGTATGCATTTAAGCGGAGGTTGCGGCATTATTTTCTGAACGAATAGCAGAGTCGTCTCAATATGCGCCTTTCTATTAATTAATTTATATATATATATGTATATATTATTTTATATATAGTATTTATTATAGTACATATTTAAGTATGTATATTTCAACTATATATTTTTGTACTAAATTTGCGTTCATAATATTTTTATTTCATTTGTTTATGCACCTGCCATGCTATCTCTTCACCGCCCTTGGTTGACTGGTAGAGAATGCCTCAGGCATTAAGTCCGCCTATGTACTTTTATGTTGCATGAAGTTTTAATAAATAAATAAATACATAATAAGTGTCAGTGCGATGGTGGGTTGAAGTATTCTAGGCTGTAAAAGCCAAAGTGTTATTGTTGTTTCATGTGCGGCCACGCCATGGCTCCATCTATAGGTACTGTATCTAAGGTTCACTCTGAAGTTTCGGAATACTTTCGGACGGCCCGTAACTTCTTCGACGAAGATATCTAGGCCCCCTGGTCTGGGCAAGTGTCAACGGTTATTGTCTATGCTCAAAACTTTGCTTGCGTAACAGCCGTCTGGTCGAAGAATCCTCCCTTTTCTGTGGAGGTTTGTGGGGCTTTACACCCTGTGCCACATAACTCCACAGTGGGATGTATCCAATACAATCTGTGGACAGATCTTTTTGGCGTCTCAAATATAATAGAATCAGCAAATAAAAAAAGTAAGTACTTAAGTCAAGTTTTCGTAACTGTGTTCATATTGGATTGAAGTGGAATTGTGGAATAAAACACTTGAGTAGAAGATGTCGTATAATTACGGTAAAAGTAAACTAAGAATGCAGATAAAGGAACTATTTTTAATACAACAACCGATTAAAAGAAAACGCGCGGCGGTAAGGAGCTCGGGCGCGCGCGTCGGTTCGAAACGTGTCTCTGCGTGTACTGTGTTGCGTCGGAACTCGGAAGTTGGTCGGCGCGCGAGCGTTTCGGTTGCGATATCGCTCTCCCTCTCTTATGCCTCGAGTGCATAGTCATTAAAGCGAGAGGGAAGGCATGCGCGGCGGCGTCCGGAAGTACGTAGGCTTGAATTATTTGCGACAAAGTAAGTTAAATAATAAATAATGATTAATAATAACACATTTCCTGATACATGCCTAACGGGGCCTCTACGAGTTGGCTTCGGCTCTTCGCACGCCTTTCAAAGGACCGGGACTCTTAAGGTACCGAGATAAACAAAATTTACTAATAATAAAGATTTGTAGTTTGCCATAACTCTGCCCTCACAAAGAGAAAATGGTCGAATAAGTCGAAGTGGCACGATTTCATCGGCAATCACATGATATCGGATGTCGGATATTGGCTACCGGTGTCCGACAACGATTTCGGTGCGGATAATGTGGAAACGTTCTAAAATTTCGTTTCCAAAAATTATCGTCTGCGACTCCTATTAGTGCAAAGTTTATCATTAAACTGCCACACATTATAGTAAACAGTAAAGAAAAATGGCTTAATGTGGCCTTGGACGACCGAGCATGGCAACAAGCCACGCTTCCCATTCGCTTGGGTGGCCTCGGCGTCCGCAAAATTTCAAGTATAAGTTTACCAGCCTTCCTCTCCTCGGTCCACGGTACTGACAAATTAACCAGGAACATCTTATCTTCCTCACTGGTTGATTTTGAGGTACCGTGTTTGACCGATGCGTTGAACGCTTGGAAAATGGCTTGTCCAAATACGGATCTGCCCGACAACCTGTCCTCCCAGAGTCGATGGGACGTGCCGCTCTGCAGTATTATACAGAATAACCTGATAAATACATCGTCTACTACTGCTGAGCGTGCGCGTCTGCTGGCTGTGGGGGAGTGGGAGTCGGGTTTGTGGCTTCAAGCGCTCCCGTCATCCACCATAGGCACTATGATGGATGACTCTTCGTTTCGGCTCGCAACCTGTCTACGCTTAGGCGCACCTTGTGTTGCTCCACATCGGTGCCAATGTGGTGAAGCTGTCGGCAGCCTTGGGCACCATGGCCTTTCTTGTTGCAAAAGCGCAGGACGCATAGCACGGCACGCCAGCATCAATGACATTATTCGTCGAGCCCTTATCACCGCCAGCGTACCAGCTGTGTTAGAACCTAACGGCTTGGTACGTGACGATGGGAAGAGACCAGATGGCATGACATTGGTGCCATGGAAGGTGGGTAGGCCTCTGGTGTGGGACGCAACCTGTGTCGACACCCTTGCGCCATCTCATGTTCCTAGTTCGGCGGGCTGTGCTGGCGCTGCTGCTGCGGCTGCTGAGGCCCTCAAGCGGCGCAAATACTGTAACCTAACTGGTAATTACAGATTTGAGCCGTTTGGGGTCGAAACGCTTGGGTCATGGGGCCCGAGTGCACGTCTTCTTTTTAAGGAGATTTCTCGCCGACTAATCGACACTGTGCGTGACCAGAGGGCTGACTCTTTCTTTACGCAAAGAATCAGCATTGCCATTCAACGTGGCAATGCTGCCAGTCTTCTGGGCACGTTCCCGGATGACAGCGATGTGGAGGAGTACTTCGACGCCTAAGTATACCTGTCTTTTGTATATAGTGTAAGTAGTTAGGTTTAGTATAAGTTTGTATATTTTACTTTTGTTAAGTGTTTAAGTATGTACAAATTTTACACCGTAAAGAAAATCATTTTAAATAAAATATTTAGGTGACTTCTATAGAAATGAATGAATAAAAATTATTTAGCTTTTTCATTAATTGATTAGTTATTCAAATAGAAATTCGATAAATCGATCAATACGGTCGTTTAATCGATTAATCGAGCATCACTAGGCCTATCGTTATGCTGTCGCTGTCAAAGTGAAATTGTCAACGTCAAGTCAAATGTCATTGGATGGTAATGATACAACTTTCTGTGTAAAATGTTTGTGAGTTTTTGAAATTGGTAAACAGATAGGGGTTTTTATCACAGAGAACATTATAATAGACAGTTTTTGTAATATATCTATGCTGTGAGTCCGAATTTATATGGCGGCTATCACCGAGTTAGAGCAACTCCTGATCGATCAGGTAACTTGATTTACTTAAAATCTAATTGAAACTGTGGAAAGCAAAAAGAGAACTTGTTGCCGCTTAAGTAGTCTTTAGTACCTATAAATTGCAACATGTAAAATACCGGTATAGTTGCATATGTTTGGGCTGGAAGCCGACTACAAGGTTAGGCTGATTTATTGATAATTATATTGTTCGTAAACATGACCATACTCTTTTTAAAATTAGTATAGTCGCGAATCTGTGTGCACTGTCGATGTCAGTGAACCGTCTCACTGCCAACCAGATTGTGAGGGTCAAGTGCAAAATGCCGACTGTTTTTTTTTGTTTTTATTTAGCTTCTAAGACATCAGTCAAAATGTTAAAATATAAAAATAAAAATATTAAATTATTATTTTCGTAAATAAAACAGTAAAAAGAAGTCCCGCACCTGCGCGGCTCCATCACTGCGCTTGGAAAATCAATACAAAGTGCAAAGTGGAAACCAAATAAAAATTTTGATGAAGTACATTCACTAATATGAGTTATAAGGAACTAAAATGGCACCGTGAATTAGTATGTAACAATAATTAAAGAAAACTACTCTTAATATATGATTTTTGTCTTGAATTATAATTTTTACTATGAAATCACATTTAATCAATCAATTGAATCAATTTTACAAATTGAAGAATGATATACTTCAAAACATTCAACACATAATCCAGGTGTTTTAATGCAAGTAATGCAATGCCAAATAGTGTCTGTAGGTTTTGTTTTTTATGTATTTGCAGATTTGCTAACATTTTAATTTTCTTTTTGCATTTCTTTCCATAATCTTACTGATTTTGTGGGGCATAGAAACATGTCTTCTCACAGGTCCTGGATTTGTTGTGACATGTTTGTCTGGTAGCATCACACTTTTCACTGATAAGCGGTAATCATATAGGTGATGTCATTTTAGGTTCATCATCATCATATCAGCCGAAAGATGTCCACTGCTTGACATTAGGCCTCCCCCAAGCGTCGCCACATTGACAGTCCCATGCGGTATTTTAAGTTCATCAGAGTATCGATAACCATATTACAAAGAGGAAAGATATTTTTGTTTGTTTTTTTGTACCGAATAGGCTCCGAAACTACTAGACTGACTTTAAAAATTCTTTCACGTATGGAAAGCCACATTATTCCCGAGTAACATAACTTATAATTTATTATTAAAAAAATAGAGATCCTTATGAAAATTGCTATAATGTAACAAAATGTAGCAAAATTTTGGCGTGCGCTGTGAAAACTATTGATGATACATAAAAATTATGTACTAGCTGATTTAAAGTACTCATTATTACCACATATAAGTCTGCAAGAGAATATATCACTATCATAGTCAAGTCACAGTAGCAGCTTTTGTGTTCTAAAATTTAATTAGATCGCCGGTAGAATCAAAAGTTGGTTACATTCGTATTGTAGTATGGTATCAATACTTATTCAAGTGAATAGTTTAATAATTTGGTAGGTGGTAGGGTACGGTTGTTAGGGTAGGTAGGGTATGTGGCTAGGTAGATAGGTAGGGTAGGGTAGGTAGGTAGGTAGGTAGGTTAATCGGTAGGGCAGGTGAGTAGGTTGGTAGGTAGGTAAGGTTATGTAGGGTAGATAGCCAGTTGATGGGAGCAATGCTGCCCGGAGTCAGCTAGTTTATTACATATTTTGAACGAATTTATTAGTAGCAGCTGGAATGGATTTCATGGGATTTTATGGAGTTTCTTGTGCATTCTTCTCCATAACAAGCTACTTTCCGAATGCACGGTAGAATCAACTTTTTTTCCATGTAAATTTAAAAAGTATGGAGTTTCTTGTGCATTCTTCTCCATAACTAGCTACTTTCCGAATGCACGGTAGAATCAACTTGTATTCCATTTAAATTTAAATTGTGACATTCAAAAGTGCCGCTTGGTGGCCCAGTTGAAATAAATATCTTTTGTCTTTTGAATGTACCACTGCACGTTTTGGTACCACTGCAGAGTTTTCTAATCACACGGGTAAGATACTAAAAGCTGATCTCCAGACAGAAATTAATTATTTTGGCTATTGCTTCATTCATTTGGTTTTTTGGCAACTTGTTCACGTTTATTAGTTAATGGAACCATTTTATCTTCAAACTCTGAAATAATTTAGGTAACAGATAACGTTTATCCTTCCATTTTCCTATGTGAACCCCTTCGCAGTATCTAGAAATGTTGAGGATTTTCTTTCAAATTAATGCATTATGTTCCAGTGCAGTACGTATTATTATGGAAAAGTTTTTTCGCTGAACCAAAACTGTTATAGAATTTGTTTATGTAGGTATTTTTTATTTATTCAAATATTTCACTTGGAATAACAGTTTTTACGCAAAATCAAATAAGCCAAATATTTATAGTTTTTTATTTCTCTTTTTTCATATATATTTTTTTTAAATTTAATGCAGGTCACAGTTTTAACCTAACCTAACCATTTTTTTTTAAATAACTAATTATCCTAATCTTAATAGTTCAGTTCCGGGTAACCTACTAAAAACAATCTCTTTTTTCTATTAATGCAAGTCATTTCTGGCACTCGCCGGCCGCTGCCGCGGCACCGCTCGCTTCGCTCGCTCGGCTCGTGCGTAGGAGGTCACAGTTTTAACCTAACCTAACCATTTTTTTAATAATTAACCTACTCTAACTACTTCCATAAATAAATTAATATCAAGTAACCATAAATTTGACTTGTTTCAGACAAATTGAAAGAATTAATCAAAAAATAAAATTGTATTTTTTATTATATAATTCAAAAAATCTTATGTTTGCCTTAATACTTTTTGTCTTAACAAATCATTTCACCAAACGTTTATTGTCTGAAGATTGTTTGCTGTAATAAATCATTTGATTAAAGACCAAATGCCATAATGACATTATACTTGGTAAAATTTTGCCATGTAAAAATTTGACCAAATAAAAATATGCGTACTAAAATCATTCGAAATATTGCAATGGTATAAAAAAAGATTGCTGAAAGGTGAATGGCAGATTTTGTACCGCATATTTTTTCTGTTGTTCGGTTATAGAATTTGTACCACTTATTATGTCAACTAAGCCATTTATTTGCATGTAAGTTTACTATTTTCAAAACTTCGGATTAATTAATAACATCAATCTAAAGATTTTAATATATAAACG
Organism: Orthosia gothica; assembly: GCA_949775005.1. NCBI lineage: Eukaryota > Metazoa > Arthropoda > Insecta > Lepidoptera > Noctuidae > Orthosia > Orthosia gothica. The sequence goes on along the minus strand of OX459053.1, from coordinate 14,203,758 downwards.
TTATAAAATCGTACGCTAAACGCAATTATATTATTAGAAATTGCCTTACGTAAAATAACACAAATATTTAATTGATAATTAATTACTTAGAAATATAAATAACATTAAATATAATCAAACTCATCATTATCAAACTGTTGCAGTCGGCTGCTGGATATAGGTATCTCCTAATGCCCTGAGTAGGTACGATCCGCACCTCAATTTACCTACTTAATGGAAAGTAAAACACTACAAAGATAGCAACAAATAATTTACATAACACATAATGCAACATTTACCTATATGTAACAATCCACATTGGTACACTAGTACATAACCGTAAAAAATAAAACTGGTTATAACATTAACGTCCCAAGTTTAAAAAAATCTAAGAATTTAAAAAGGGATTATCTAGGATATTAACTACCAAATAAAACAAAAAATATCCCAAAACACGAAATTTCTATTAGCGGTACGAAACTCCCATACAAGCCTGCCGTTCTCCTTTGTTTGGGTAATGAAATTTTGTCAAAATCTTTTCGGCAAAACGGCAGGATCCCACCAAAACTGTTATAGAATTTGTTTATGTAGGTATGGCCATTACGAAGCTTTTCATTCATGAGCCGCGTCACTACTTTCTCGGCGTAACCTTAAACAGTGTTACCAACCATTACCAAAAATATTCCCCATATTTTTTTTTTAATTTCCCAAAAAATGCCTAAATAGAATTTTATGTGTTATATACCTACATAATTATTTAGTACCTAAATTATTTCGTAGGTCATAAAATAAAACTTTACATATTAGGGTAAGGCCGCCAAAATTGTCAAATATATCACAAAAGTAACACAACAGATTTTGTGTTACCGTTACACAAATGTAACCCAAAAGTAACACATTTTTTCGGTAAAGATGGTTTCATAATGGTGAAATAAATAACCTAAAATAATACAAGATATTTTTTTTTATTGGCGGACTGCAGTGCTATTGGAGTAATGAAATACGATTTTTAAACGATGTACTTGTACCTTTAATAACAAAATTGAAAAAAAAACCAATCTGCGATTTAAAAAATAAAAATAATACAGAGTTAGTTCTATGTGTCTAAAAAACTAACTTAATAAAATAAACTTTAAAACGAGCAATTTTATAATTCTTACAAATTAAAGACAATCCAAAACTTGACAAATTTTCAATACATATTTAAAAAAAATAGGGATGTCGAAACGATAGTTTAAAAAATAAATGAAAGATTTAAAAATAATCGTGTTATAAGGCGCTAACGAAAGTCTTGTGCTTAACAAAAACATAGTCTCAAAATAATTTTGAAAATGTTATCAAAAGACTAGCAAAATAAACATCAAAAAAGTAGTTCTAATTTGTTTCTGGTTTTCATTATTAAAAAGTAATGATATTCTTGTAAACAGATATGTTATGAGCGCGCGCATTGTGAAGACTCGAATACGTCCTAATTGGGACGTATAGTCTTTAGTCTATGGCACGCAAGGCGAAGAGCGATAAGCTTTGTTGAAACAAAAACAAAATTAAATAATGCCATCGTATGTATTTAGAAAGTGTACCAATTATGATACCATACCATATGTTAGAACGCAATAAACCTCAATTTACATTTTTTTTTTTTTCCTAATATCTATTATTTTTTCTGTGCTAATATTCTGATATTTGGGCAGTACAATGTTTGTTTACATTTACACGCAAGTGACAAACATTAGCTGTCTCTTTTTTCTTGTTGATTTTATCAAGTCATTCCTTTCGACTTGTAGTGAAATGTCAGATGAATGAAAAGTGTGTATGTGTGCTGCCGCTGCTGCGCGGAACACTTTTTTCTGTTGTTTTGTGAGTGTATAACGTATCTGTTTACTAGAATATCAATGTATGTAAGTATTGCGTTTGTCATACCAACAAAATCACACTCAGTTATATTACTTTCAAAAATCAATCAAATACCACTATGCATGCGGCTTTATAGATCTACTGTGTTACGTAACACATACTTTTGTGTTACAATAACACAAATGTAACACAAAAGTGACACAAATGTAACACAAGCGTAATACAAATGCAACACAAAAGCAAAATTTTTACAACAATTTTAGGTTATATTTCGGTTATTTATTACAATTAGGCACTAATGGGCGATTCAAAGTATACTTTTGACCTCATCTCCAACAAATATAATACAACAACATTAAAATAACTGAATCTTATCTGAGAAATCACATTAAATCATTTTTGTTTTCCACACAAACAATAATGTGACGCGCACTTTAGGCTCCTTCACTGGCGAATAAATATGGCTGCCGTTTTTTTTGATTTTTTTTCGATAACTGTGTTGCCATATTAACACTGCGTTTTCCACTTTGGCTCTTTAAATAGTAGCTTTGGGGTAAAAATTCATCACACAAATAAATTGTAACACAAAAGCAAAAGCCATTGTTTTATCTTAAACTATCGATAAAACTAAACAGTTACAGGATTTTCGCTACAATATTATTATTATAGCAGGGGCATATCATCTATTTATTCGACGGAAAACATATAATTTAGATATACTCTACAATTCATTGAATATATTAACCATAAGATACTATAAAAAAAAACGACAAAAATGTAACACAAAAAAATTGACAATTTTGGCGGCCTTACCCATTAAGTTGATGATTTATTTTATTGAATAAATACAATCATGAAAAGTTGTTAATTAGGTATTTCCAGAACCACATCATCATCTTGTTGCTCGTCATAGTCAAGTCATACATACGTACGATGAAGTTCTTGATCTTGTCCACAGTATGATCAAGTTTTAGTCACGATCCATAATCCCGATATAAGGATAATCGTACCATCATGATACTCTGTACCATTTTAGAGGATATGAATGACATATCGTGCGTTCCTTTCAAAAAACAGAAAACACACGCTTTGTTTGCGACTTTGCAAGTTTTGTTTGAAATCCCTAAAAAAATCCCCAAAAAATTCTAGTCCCTAAAAATGTCCCTTTTAACACTTCAAGTCCCTAAATTTAGGGACAAAATCCCTAAGTTGGTAACCGTGACCTTAAACATAAACCTCGTGGTCATGACCTTCTGCATCCTACACGGAATTTTAAAATCAAACCGTCAGGTTCAGTGAGCATACGTGGGACACTCAGAAAGTTTTGCGAAACTAAAAAAAATTGTTCTATACGTACATATATTTTTATTAAATCTTTTCAAAGTACTTTCCACCAGCCTCTATACAAAGATTCATGCGCCTAAACCAGTTTTCAAAACACTTTTTCCAGTCCGCCGCAGACACCTCGTTTACAGCCTGCTCGAACGCAGCCAGCGCATCTTCCGGCGACGAAAATTGTATCCCTTTGAGCTGATTTTTTATTTTTGGGAATAAAAAGAAGTCACACGGTGCTAGATCAGGGCTGTAAGGAGGGTGACCCAGGAGTTTGACTGGCGTGCTGTCCAGGAAGTCCCTCGTTTTGAGTGCGGTGTGCGCAGGTGCATTGTCGTGGTGGAGCAGTAGCCCGCGGAGCCCTGTGTTTGGTCGCTTGTTGCTTATAACAGAGAAAACTTCTGGCAAACATTTGGTAGTATACCATTCGGCATTAATGCTTCTTTGATCCCGTAAGGGAATTGATACCAAGTGGCCAGTCAAATTAAAAAAGCTAGCGATCAAAATCTTACCCCCGCTTCTAGATCGCTTCACTTTGGTAGGCGTTGGCTCATTTTGAAACACCCAAACAGTCGACTGGCGCTTGGTTTCTGGGTCGTATTGATAAATCCAGGAATCATCACCTGTAACGATGTCGTAAACACGCCGAGACGAGCCTGCTTCAAATTTGTTAAGCATATCACGGCACCATTCCACCCGGGCCTGCTTCTGAGCATCGGTGAGGTTGTGCGGCACCCAGCGTGATACTATCCTCCTCACGCGAAGATGGCTGTGTAGAATCTCGTGAACCCTTCCCGATCCAATCTTCAATATGTGTTGAATCTCCTGATATGTAATTCGCCTATTGTCTTGGATTAAATTTTTCACTGCTAGCACGTTTTCTTCGGTAACAGCCGTCAAAGGGCGACCGCTTCTTTCGTCATCCCCCAAAGTTGGTCGACCGCGCTTGAATTCGTTATACCAACGATACACGGTTGCCTTGGAAGGGCCTTCATCCATGAATGCCATTTGAAGTCTATCGTACGATTCATCCGGTTTCAGGCGACACTTGAAATCGTATAAAATCATAGCTCTAAAATGTTCCCGGCGCAGATCCATATTTCAGTGAGACACAATACTTTGAATTAACTCGCAAAAAATGTGGAGGGAAATTTTGAAATTGGAACTTACTTATATTTACTTATAAATAATCATATTTTCGAAAAACATTATAACTGGCCAGTCTCCCATATATAAAAACTTTTTTTCGCAATACTTTCTGAGGGGCCTGGTATATAATTTGATCCCATATTTGTGGTTTATTTTTTTAAACCGGCCATGTGCGAGTCGGACTCGCGCACGAAGAGTTCCGTACCATTATCGCAAGAACGGCAAAAAAAAACAGGTTTGTTGTATGGGAGCCCCACTTAAATATTTATTGTATTCTGTTTTTAGTATTTGTTATTATAGCGGCAACAGAAATACATCATCTCAACTGTCTTGCTATCACGGTTCATGAGATACAGCCTGGTTACAGACGGAAAGACAGACGGATCGTGGAGTCATATTAATAGGGTACCGTTTTTACCCTTTGGGTACAGAACCCTACGTTCTCAGTTTGACCTGTATGTTTGTAGGTACGTAAGTATTTTTTTTAGCGATTTTCTCGAACCGATTTGTTCATTCTTTTTTTATTGGATTAAGTATCTCTCAAGTTAGGTTATACTGCAAGTTACATCAAAATCGGTTTCACAGTTTTCAAGAAATGGAGTATACAACCGACTCTTTAGCGACAAACAGCACGAATGTGTAAATTGAGTTATTATGGGTATATTGTCAATACTTTAGGTACTTTACTATGGAACTAGCTCAATGTGTAGTGATGGTGAACCTACACAAAAAAAAAAGTCGGTGTCGCAAAACGATAAAACTTGACGTACGAAAGACACCGACTGCCGAAACAAAAGTTATTTTGCACTTTAACCCTCTTTCTAATAAAAACAGTATAAACCTATGAAAATGTATGGCTATTCCCTTCGATGAAGTATACACCTAGATTCCCGGTCAGCGCTTCAAAAACGGGCCGAAAAATTGGGCCACAAATACGTTTGTGGCCCTATTTCAAAATTAGTATGGTCCAATCATAGCCAACATTAATACCTTAAAAATGCCGCAATGTGCGTTCAAAAACTGTGAAAATAACCACCGTAACACCTTGATTTTGGAAGGAATATATTTTTTTCGGTAAGTTTATATCATTAAGTGTTTTTCATAAAGTAAAAACCGAATTTAATAGAAAATATGAATTAATTACCAAATATTATGATTGTTTGACCAACGTTTGCGTCGACAAAGCGAACGCGCCAACTATTGTAGCAAACATTGACTGTTCTGGAACAGAGAATGAATGGAGTAGTTTGTAAAGCTTTTTTTTGTGATCCGTGTTTTTTACGTCTAATAGAAATCTCGTCAATTACTAAAGAATAAATTAATTCTTTTGAATTTCAAAGCACACAACGACTCGTTAGTAAAACCAGGCTGTGATCTATACTAAAATACCATCTGCGTAATGTTCTTCTTACATGTGGCAAAACTTTATTGAAACATTTTCTAACATAATTGTACGCGGCAGGAAAGTGACAACGGAAAGTAAAGACGTAACGGAAAGTACCTGCCCACGAATATATATATTTTTTAAACTGTCTCTTTATTCGAGCGGACAAAACAAAAAAAAATATTATTCAAATCGATCCAGCCGTTTTTGAGTTTAAGCGAGACCAACGAACAGCAATTGATTTTTATAGTATAGAAAGATAGGTAGTTAAGTGTTTGTGGCCATTTGAGCTACTTATTTTCGTTCCTGATTCTTAATCTAGTGTTTTTATAGATCGATGATATAAAAAATAATTAAACGTTTCGACTCCACTCATTCCTTGTTCAAGCTCGAACATAAATTTTAAAAATTCGAATTTCGAATTGTTTTTTTTTTGGCTCATTGTTATTTAGTCTTTAATACTTGGGTGTAAGACTTAATTTTTATTGAGCTCATCAATTTTTTATTGCTTTTTGTACATCGTTTTGTGAATGCAACTTTAAACATTGCATTTAAGGTTGAATTTGCATTAATGTATATTTATTCCAAGTACAATTCTTAGAATTACCTAAACACAATTGGCGTCAGTTTTAAAGATCTGTTTTGTATGGGATCCTGAATCTAGGTGTATACTTCATCGAAGGCTATTCCTTTGTTATTCCTGGTATAACTTTATTCCGTGTTTATTGGTAAGAGGGTTAAGTGTTTTGTTTTCGAAGTCGGTTCATTTTTTGCGAAATAGTTGTTGTGTGTCGAAAACAAACGCGTTTTTGAGATATTTGGTATCCACGATCGATATGGGTAACTGAATACTGCACTGATTCTCTAAGAAGCCACGTGGATTAGAAGATGGATTAGAAGGAACGTCCATTTTCAATTCCTTTTTCCGCAGTATCATTGACCACCATAAGAGCATCCACGTGGCTTTTCAATTCTTGTTCAATTCTTATTCAATCAATTATTGTTATTTTTTTTCGAATAAGATTCATTTAAACGTATAAGTGTGATATATTTTTGAAATCACCTCTTAAAGCACTTAATTTGATACCCCACACGATGGGTTTGGAAGAAAAAAAAATTGGTCCCCTACAATATGGCGCCCAAAAGCCGCCATTTTTCTATTTTCCAATTTTAATGTAGCCAGTGACACTCGCAGTGTTAAAACGAATCGATTGACGTAAGAACCATCAAAATTGGCCAACGCGTTTGGTCTCTAGAACGCCATATAGGAATAAACATACATACAACATAGACTGATAAACTCATTACCCTCCTTCGGCAGTCGGGTAAAAAATAACGAATTAGTAAGAAACGAATTAAAACAGTTTTAATATTCTTGCTGTAGGTAATTTTAATTTGAAGATTTATAGTTTTTTCAATAAGTATAATTTAACATAAAGAATTCCTTTTTAGGGTTCCGAAGTCAACAAGGAACCCTTATAGTTTCGCTATGTCCGTCTGTCCGTCCGCAGCTTAGCTCAGTTACTCTTAGTACTAGAAAGCTATAATTTGGCATGATATACATATTAATAATTCCGACAAAGTGGTAAAATAAAATAAGCAAGACATTTTTGGTGCCTCCTATAGACGTAAAGTGGGGATGATTTTAGGGTTCCGTACCCAAAGGGTAAAAACGGAACCCTATTACTGAGATTCCGCGGTCCGTCTGTCTGTCTGTCTGTCACCGGGCTATATCTCATGAACCGTGATAGCTAGACAGTTGACATTTTCACAGATGATGTATTTCTGTTGCCGCTATAACAGCAAATACTAAAAACAGAATAAAATAAATATTTAAGTGAGGCTCACGTGATTTTTGTGCCGTTTTTTTTGCGATAATGGTACGGAACCCTTCGTGCGCGAGTCCGACTCGCTCTTGGCCGGTTTTTTTTTCTCTTCTTTCCCTTGGTGAGGGGTATAGTTGAATAGGCCATTCAAAAATATTACGGGTCTGTTAAAACCATTTTACGATTCGGAGATCCGTTTGCCTAAATTAAGCTTTAAATTACAATTTTTTGTTAGTTATATGTTCCTCCCCCCCCCCCCCCCCCCTCTTCTGCCAGAGAAACGGTTGCTTTTGGTTATGTGAAAAAAACGGCAGTAATATACAGGGTGTCCCAGAAATCGACGTCAAGCCGTAAATGGGTGATAGACCAAGTTATAACAGTTCTCAGAAAAATACGAAAAAAAATCTATCTCATGTTTTTAAAAATTTATGGTCACTTTAAAAATTTACTAAAAAAATCAATCCCTGTAATGGTTCTTTAACTCCAATTGCTACAAATCCCATAATTTATCTATTTTTTTTATTATTATGTAATCTTGAATAATGCTTGTGTAGATTTTTGCCTAAAATTCAAAGCCAACTCCTCCTGCTTGGAAGAAAATTAAACTTTTTCAAAACCAAATTATTCAAATTTACTATTTCGCCCAACTTTAACTGACTGTACTGAAAAAAAATGTACTACGCTAGTTTGGCAAGTAACATGAAAAATTGGCGCATTTAATAAGGATTCAAAAATGGTGTAACACTCGCTAGATTACGTTTTCAATAATTGGTCAAGTTTTTTTTTGTAAATAGTCTCAGTTTTTACACAAAATGTCCATACTTCCTTAAAATGACTTTAGCTTACCTAAAGCTTTGCTAAACTCCGTTTCTAGTTCGATAGAGACGGAGAGAGTCATTTTACGAAGTGTGAGCGAGACAGAGAGTGACGCCACCTTTATCAGTGACACAACCTTTATCATGAAACGGAGATACAATTTACCAATGAGTGCGAATGAGACAACAGTAGTTATTGTTCTGTTTTGTAAGCGCAGACGCACACACAATTACAAATCAGTACGTTACGCTGCTTTGTTTACTGCGCATCTCCGTATTCGTTCATGTTGATTCCGTACTTACCACTTTTTGCGTTGTTTTCTGGACTTAATTGCTTGTGATTTGGACTGTTTAATTCCTCTTTCTGACGACCTGTGCTTTACTCTGGACTGTTGCTGATCCTGTGATTGTGTAGTACTACCATGGCTGTGTACACTGCATTGGAATATGCGAACATGCACCTCGTTTATGGGGAATGCAGATGCAATGCCAATGCAGCCGCTAGACTTTATCGTGAGAGGTACCCGAACAATCGTCACCCAGATCATCGAGTTTTTATTAATGTGCACCGTTCACTATCAGAGGGACGATTCCCTAACCAAGTACATGGTGAAGGAAGACATCGTAATCCGTACGAAGACGTCGTACTACAAGCAGTCCAAGAAGACCCAAGTGCTTCTGTACGTGGAATCGAAACAAGCACAGGTGTATCTAAGAGTACCGCCCACCGAATCTTAAAAAAAG